>OY731398.1:24327641-24344479 GCA_963425845.1 Sphenostylis stenocarpa
AGGCCTTGGATTCATGACGCTAAGGCGGTACCTTCGACGCTCCACCAAAAAGTCAAATTCATAGTGGGCGACAAAGCTGGTCACGGTCCAAGCAGAAGACGATATCCTGATCAGTGGACCATCCACCCAACCTTATGTGGATGCGGCTGAAGAGGCCCTTGAAACATCTTTTCAAGCGCTCGAAATTGCCAGCATAGAGCGACTTCCCAGAAACACAAAGGTAGCCCGCATGATGTTGAAGCACGGTTACCATCCTGGCCAAGGACTGGGGGCAGATTCCCAAGGCATGAGGGAACCCCCAGAATTCAAAGACAATCCTTGTAAGCATGGCCTAGGATATGACCCTACCAAGGATCGGGTAGAAAGAAGAAAAGGGAAGTCCCCCCTCCGCACACTCAAGCAAATTTTCCGAAGTGGAGGGGTGCAAGCGTCGAGAGCCACTCTAGTCATTAGGAAATCTTTTTCTTTGTTTAAGGGATGTAAACCCCATGATTGTTAGAGATTATCCCCCGGGGCGAGCCCGACCCCCGGGCATCTTAGGGCACATATTCCCTTATTAATCAATAAAGAATGATTCTTTCTATCTGCTTCTTTTCTTGCTACTTCTAACTGGACCATATAAATAACCCTGTCTAAGTAAACAATAAAAAAGAAAAGAAGAATAAGGAGCGCTTCCAAATAATCAAACCTTCATCATTGCTAAGTTAGCTGATTAGAAGCACATAAAAATAAGACTTCACCTAAAGCCATAAAGGAAGTCATGCTTCGCCAATACTGTGAACAAAAAAAATAAATCCACAAAAAAGAAAAAGCCCAGAGAAGCCAAAGGCCAAAGAAAAGGGCAAATTACCCGGTAGGAAACCCACTAAGGGGGCTACACAAAAGATAGGGTCGACCCGGTAGGATACCCGAACGACAATAAAGGGTAGCCTAGGCAAAAGTTAGGGTTACAAATAAGGTCCGCTAGGATTCCTCCAAAATTTTACAAGAGAGAGAACCTAGACAAAAGTTAGGGCCAAAGCACAGTATCCTAGTTCGAAAACCCAAAGGGCGATCTAGGGAAATCAGCTAGCCATTTAAAAGCAATGGAAACAAAACCAATAGGCGCAAATATAAAGAGAAGAAAAATGTTTGCTTAGACAAAGCCTAAACACCCAGACTTAACCTTAGCCAGCCATTCTTACAAATCATTTTATCAATAAAAATCAACCCTCTAAAACACAAACCATTGATTTTTACCTCCTTTATTTCTTTTCTCTTGACCCTCACGACAATATTCTAATAATTAATTTGGAAATATGGAGGCGTATAGTCAACAAGAGGATTGAAATCCATAAAGCAAGGAAAAAGGGTCACTACATGACGAAAAGTGCTCTACAAAAGAAATGATAATGATAAAAAGCAAAAAAAGAGAGAAAAGAAAGAAACTACCCTTCGGTCACAAGAAATCCGACATGGTACAGCCAAGAGTAAAACGCATCGAATCAGAAGGCTTTCAGCGCAACAAGACACGTTGGTTAAATCCTTCTGAAAACTTAATCAAAATAGGCATTATAGGACATCAAAAAAATAAAAGCATGGCATGCATAAAATGTTTTTAGACCAGGTCCTATTACCTCTTTCAAAAAATAACAAAAAAGCAATAAAAATACAAAAATAAAAAATTTTCTCTTCCGCAAAACGAGACCGCCGTCTCGGTTACCCGACAGGACGAGACCGCCGTCTGGACCAACCAGACCGCCGTCTCGTCGCCGGCAAAAATGAGACCGCCGTCTCGGTGCACCAGACCGCCGTCTTGACCTGGAGGAGAAACGAGACCGCCGTCTCGTCCACCCAGACGGCGGTCTCGATCTGGAAATTTTCCCTATATATAGGGGGCGCGGCTTTGGGCTTCCTCACAACTCCCTTTGCCTCCAGAACCTCCTCTTCCTCAACTCCTGCACTCCCAAGCCTCGTCTAGTCAAGATGTTTGGTAGAAGCGCTTCCAGAAAGAGAAGGAGCACTGCTGGTGCTAGTAGTTCCGCAGCACCGCCACCCCAAGACCCTTCCCAGCTAACGCCACAACACCAGACCCGTCTTGAGAACATCCGGACCTACCAGTGGCACCCCATGCTCAGGCTGGATTTTAACATCCTGGCTGAGTTCGGATGGGAGGACGACGTCCGGGCCCATCTAGACAGCATTGGGTGGGGATTCCTGCTGCAACCACCACCTACACATGTATACCCACAGGCGGTGCTGGAATTCTTAGCCTCCGTCTCCTACTCCGAGAGCCCCTCCACGGTCCCGGGCCTACAGCCCACTAAGATGGTGACATATTTTATGGGTGGGCAGTACCAGACTTCCACCCTCAGAGAATTCAACGTGGCCATCGGGTTCGTCCGACCCGAGGAGGCCATGACCCAGGAGTACCGTGACGCCATTTGCTCACGGCCCACCAATCTCACTGCTACCGAGATGTGGCGTGAGCTCACGGGAGCCACCACGCTGCCCACGCTGATGAGGGGATCTGCGCTTCCCCCAGCACTCCGCATCTGCCACAAGCTGCTGGCTGAAACCATACACGGGAGGAAAGAGAGTCAGGGCAAAATATCCCTCCCTGACCTCTTCATACTATACTGCATGAGCCAAAGGCGGCGCTGCAACCCCGGGTACTTCTTCCTGAGAGCCCTCAAGGACTTCGGGAACAGATCTGCGGGAGCCGTCCTTGTTGCTCCCCTCATCACCCCCTTAGCAGAAAGGTTTGGGTGCCCTGGCCGGGAAGAGCTGGCCCACAATCTGCGACCCGAATCCATCGGCGGGTCGATCTTGGTCAGCATGGGAATGCTGATCCGCAGAGGGAATCAGCTGGCTCTCCACCCCAGCCTGGATTTCGCATTGGAACTCCAGGATGTGATGCAGGAAATGCCAACATCTCCTGACTTCCAGCAGCAACAGCAGTAGCAGCAGCCGCCCCGGTATACAGATGACTTCGCTGGCATGCACCTCCACATGAACGACATATGCCAACGGCTCAACGAGTATGAGCTGTGAGGCAAGAACAGGTGTCCCGGAGGCATGAGCGGCTATCCCAAGCACTCGGAGCAAGTGTCCCAAAGGCAAGAGGCCTTTGACACCCGACTGGGGAAATGTACCAGCACCAACAAAGCATGCGCCAGGATTGGGCGACTTTTCAGCAAAGGTACCAGGATGAAGTCCAAGAGCAGGAGGACTTCAGATACCATATGTACCAGCATTACCCTCCCCAGGGATCGGGCCCAGAAGATAACCCCTAGGGATAGTAGCTCCAAAAAATAGGGATGTAATAAAATTTCCTCATGAATAAAAATTTTTTGCATCTTTTTGCCATCCTTTCCAAAAGTCAGCATAACAAAAAAAAAAAAAAAAACTAACTAAGAGTAAAAAGACGTACGCTCAGAAAAAAGCCAAAATCCTAAGATCGCGAGAAAAAAGAGATAAAACCGCGAGAAAAAGGCAGGATTAAGCCATCACACCAACCAACAAAGTTTCGACTACCAAACAAGAGTCGAGCAAAACCAAGATCCACCCGACCAACCAGCCAGGATCGGATGATCACTACCAAAAGAACAAAAACAAAGGATCCCCGGCAATCAACAAGGCCGGATGAACACCACCAAAATCCCCGGCGTGACCTGGATGACTATTCAAGAAATCCGAAAAGCAGCACTCTCCAGAGAGCTGCGCCTGATCTACGCTCGAGCCGGATCAGTAAGTCGCACTACCACCCTGATGGGGGGCTCATACCCATCCAATCCCACACAATGGACTGTACCACCCTGATGGGGGGCTCATACCCATCCAGTCCTGCACAACGGACTGCAACTACCAGCCTGATGGGGGATTCATACCCATCAACCGAAGGATCGGCTACCGTCAGAAGGAGCATCCTAAGGTTTCACATCGGCGCATGAGCTACCCGAGCAGTAAGCCGCCACCACCACAGTCCCGCACAACGGACTGTACCACCCTGATGGGGGGTTCATACCCATCAACCGAAGGATCGGCTCCGTCAGAAGGAGTTCCTGAGGTCTTACCACGTGTTCACCGAAGGGATCGGCTACGTCAGAAGTAGTATCTCGGAAGTGCACGAACACCAAAGTTTTCCCCAGAAGATCAACCGCCGCAAGACGGGACGTCTGAAGGGCAACCGGGCAAGAGGGTCAACTCCTTTACCCCCCAGTCGATCATCCTGGCACAGAAGGCCTGCAGTCGACTGGACGGGTAAAGGGGGGCAGCTGTAGACCCCAAATCTTGCCCGGCCTCCAAATAAAGACCAGAAGACCTCCTATTTGAAGATGGACGAGCCTAACAAGCCATTAGGAGAGACTATTAGGCCCCATACTAGGATAGGAGGGAGTATCTGTACCAAAAAATAAGTTTTCTCGCTTTAAAGGGATGAGACCGCCTTCTGGACAACCCAGACCGCCGTCTCGCCTCACGTAGGAGGCGAGACCGCCGTCTCGCTTAACGAGACGGCGGTCTCGTTCACCCAGACGGCGGTCTCGCCATTTTGACCGGTCGAGACGGCGGTCTCGCCATTTTGACAGGTCGAGACGGCGGTCTCGTTGGACGAGACGGCGGTCTCGACCCTGTCAGACGAGACCGGCGGTCTCGCCACCTGACAGTGCGAAAACCTATAAATAGGGGCTCTCCCCCCTCATTTCCACACACCACAGCTGCATAGCTCTCCCTTCTCTCTAAAAACTTCTCTCTAGAATCCCTCCGACGCATTTTCGGAGTTTCTGAGTGCTTTCAAGAGTGATTTTCGGCGTTGGAGAGGTTTTCTGACGTCTTGTAGAGTGAAGGGTTGCCATAAAGCACCCTATTTTTTAGAGAATTAATGTAAAGCGTGCTTCGGAGGTTCAAATTCTCTCCTTCCACCTTTACCGTTTTTATCTTAAATTATGCAATAGATAGTAGGGCCATGTAGTCATACTTTTAAATTCCGCAGAATAAAAAGGGCAAAAGTGTATTTTTCTAGTTTATCAATAAAATAAGTCGGCCTGTCATAGGGAACCCGAAAGGGGCGTCGTAAAGGGACTAATACTCCCTTTGCACGTAATCAACTCCCTTACCCAACTCTGGTTCTAATGACCAAAGTTGGTTTTCGAAAACCAACGCCTTTTAAAACCCCTTTTCCGATGTTTCCGGTAAAAACAACGGTGGCGACTCCATAGAACCCAAAATAAATAAGTCCTTGGGTTAGCCCGGTTATCGGACAACCCAAGGACACTTTTCGAAAACCTCGCCCCTAGGTTAGCCCGGTTATCGGACAACCTAAAGGCGTTGTAACCATCCATAAAAAACGCGAAAACAAGAAGGGTCGAAAAACCATCGCGTCGCTCCGACCGCGCCCCTTTTTGGGGAGGCGGCGACAGGTAGCGTTAGTCATTAGGTGTCCTTCTTCCAATCTAAGGGATGTAAACCTAGTGACTATTAGAGATCACTCCTCGGGGTATGCCCGTCCCCCGAGCATTTCTAGGGCACACATTTCCCCGAAATTACAAAAGAATGCTATTCTTACTATCTGCTTCTTTTCTTGCTAAATATATCTATACCCCATTTTTAATAAACAAAGTTTAGATAGACGTTTTGTTCCAAATGCGTCAGAACAATCAAAGCGTCATAAAGCAAAGTCAAATATGATTGATTAACTAGAAACACGGATAAATTTATCTCGACAAAATCAAGTTTCGACAATGTTATGCAAAAAATATATACATATACAAAAAAGAAGAGCCCGTCAAGGCCAAAGGCCAAGACAAGAAAATAAAAGGGCAAAATACCCGGCAGGAAACCCACAAAAGGGGGCTGCGCAAAAGATAGGGTAAACCCGACAGGAGACCCGAACAATAATAAAGGGTAACCTGGGCAAAAATTAGGGTTATAAAAGTCCGCTAGGTATTCCTAAAAATAAATACAAAAAAAAAAGGGAAACCTAGACAAAAGTTAGGAAATAAGCATAACATCCTAGGCTGAAAACCTAAAAGGGCAGGCTAGGAAAGCTAATCAATCACAAAAAGGCGCCACAAATTAGTAAAATAAAGACGCTACATCATAAGAACAAAACGTTTACCTAAACTAGCCTAAACACAGACCAACCTTGGCTAGCCATTATTACAAAAACCTCTATTACAAAAAATATCCTTCTAAAACACAAACCCTTGTTGTAAATCCTTTTCTTTCTCTTCTCTTGACCATTTCACTATAAAGCATTCAAGTAATAAGGGGAATGTGGAAACATAGTGATCAATAGGAAGGTTGAGATCCCTAAGGAAAAGAAGGGGGGCATTGATATGGCAGTTGCCCTACGAACAGAAGACTGCTCTTCGGCTATAGCAAGAAATGTCCAAGACGGCGAATCAGGTACAGCCAAGCTTGTTAATAAAAAAAAACATGATGACAGAAAGGTACAGCACTAAGAATGCGCCCGAAGTCAAAAGCACATCAGTTAAAACTTTCGAAATATTAACTGAAATAGATCATAGGATGCATATCATGAAACATTACATGCATTAAAACATCAATGAATGGAGTCCTATCCTCCTTCTCAGCAAAAAAACATAAAAACCAACTCAAGAAGCTCGAGACGGTCGTCCCAAAGTCGAGACGGCCGTCCCAAGTTGCCATTTTCAGTTGAGACGCGCGTCCCAGGTGGGACGGCTGTCCCACTCTTCAGCTGGTGGTCCATGTAGAGAAAATTCAAGTGGGACGGTCGTCCCAACCCAGACGGCCGTCCCAAACCTCCTGGCGCCTCCTACATATGCTGGGCGCGGATCTTGCCTTTGGTACTCCATTCCAAGCATTCTATCTTGCTTCTCTTCCCTTTTTACACACTTCTAGCATTCTTAAGTGAGTACTATATACAATGGAGCATGGAGAAGCCTCATCTAGGAGAAAACGCACTAGAACCTCTGCTAGAGGAACTCCTACTACCAACGCTCTACTAGCATAATCACATCAACAACGACTGGCAAATATCCAACAATTTTCCTAGCATCCCATACTGCGGTTGGATTTTGAAATCCTAGCTACATTTGGTTGGGATCAAGATGACAGAAGGTTCATCCACAACATAGGATGGAACTTTCTGCTCCGTGAGCCACCTACTCGGATCCACCGTAGTGCTACGCTGGAATTTCTTGCCTCCGTCAACATGGTGGAAATGTCATCCGCAATTCCCGGAGTGCCACCTACTCAAGCCGTCTCCTACTGGATGGATGGAGCCTACCGAACCACTGTTCTGGATGACTTTAATGTCATAATGGGCTTCTGCCAACGAGCAAACACAAGAACACCAGAATATCGGTCCACATATCTGGAAAAACCTGCTGCTCTCACCACCACTAGCATGTGGAGAGAAATCACTGGAGCTCACACTCTGTCGTCACACCTGAAGGGTGCAGCTTTCTCTCCTCCGCTCCGCATATGCCATAAATTGCTAGCTGGGACTATACACAGCCGAAAGGAAAGCCAAGCCAAGGAAAGGTAACACTGGTTGACCTTTTCATTGTTTACTGTATGCATCAAAGGCTTCGATGCAACCCAGGATATGTCGTCCTGAAAGCCGTAAAAGATTACAGAACTCGCGGCTCAGCAGAAGCCATCATGGTAGCTCCCTTTCTCACCCCTTTAGCTGAATATTGGGGATGCACTGACGGGGAAGACCTCCTAGCTAGCCTCCAACCAGAGCCGATTAGCGGAGGAATGCTGGTTCATATGAACATCCTTAGTCGACAGGGATCAGGGTTTATCTTAAACCCCATAATCTCGATTTCGCTGGATATGCGTGATTTCGACACACCACAGGACATCCCTGCGACTTCAGAATCGCAGCAGTAGTCATATGATCCAGAATTCGCCGGCTTGTACTGACGGATAGATGACGAGCACGCCTATATGGAAGGAGAGTTCCAGTTCATATGGCAGCAGTTCAGTCAGCTGACCATGAGGAAAGACAGGACTGACCGACAAATAGAGAATCTGGTCCAGACCCAGGCAAGGTTCCAGCGCCGCCTGCTCCGCCGCATCCCTTCGCCAGCACCATCTTCCCATTCTAGTCCAGAGGCAGATGATTAGGAGATAGTTTCCTTTTAGATATTTTCTAGTAACTTAAAAATGTTTGAATATATCACAAAAAAAGAGAAGTAATAAATAAACACTGTTATTTCTGTTTACGTTTCAAAAGCCCACGTGTACAAATATTATAAAATAAAAGGCACACGTGATATATTAAAAAGCCAGATTTCAAATAACTCGTGATAAAGATCAAAATCGCGAAAGAAAAAGGCGAAATCAAAACTATTCCAGGAGAATAAAGAGCTTCAAGGAAACTAGCTCCAACCTTCTACACCAATGAAAGAAGGTACATCAAAACAGAAAAGCCAAACGAAAAGGCTTGATCATCCCCAAGAGGATCCTTGCCTACTCCAGAGGCAAAACAAAAGATTACCTCACGACTCAACGGCATCACCACATAAGTCATCAAGCACACTCATGCAAAAATCTCCGCTTCATTCCCCTAAGGAGAATAAGGACTACACAAGAGTCCATCAAAGAAAATACTGAGTCAAATCCTCCATATCACCAGGGGGCAACAAAAAGAAAGAAAAGAAAAATCTTTCATTCCCCAATAAGAGGCCACGACGAAAAAAGGCCAAACAAAAAATCTCCAAGTAGAAGCATATTAAGAAAAGTCTACAAAAAGACAAAAAGAAGAAAATTTCTTCATTCCGCTCAATAAAGAGCCTCACAAAGTCAAGAACTCAAGACTAAATCAAATCAAGGATTGGATCCCCAAGAAGTAAAGAAAAATTCCCCAGGGATCACCAAAAAAGAAAAGAGAAAAAATATATCTTTTCATCCAAAGAAAAAGCCAATGTGCATAAAAGGCGCACATATGTAAAAGCCAAATCGCGAAAAAGAGATACAAATCGTGAGAAAAAGATAAAAACCCATTCCCCAACAGGAATAAGAGCATAGGCAAAGCCAGCTCAAAACAAAGGAGTCAAAAACTCCATCCCTCCCTAGGGGGCAATTCAAAATAGATCTCAGGAAAAAAAATCAAATCCCTGGTGAATCACCAAAAAGAAACTATCCCCAGCGAGCCTACGACAGAGGCAAACTACAAATTCATATCCTCAGGGAGTTAATCGCCTATAACACCCAATATGAATATCCCCAGTGAAAGGCAAAGCCTTCACTCCCAAGAAAGCCTCTGCCTAAGGCAAGCAAAAGCCGATATCCCCAAGAAACGGGAAATCAACCTATGCAAGAGGCAATACAAGCACAAAACTTCCAAAAAGCATTCGCCTACTCAGAGGTATTATCAAGAGCAAATATCCTCAAGTGGAACATTAGCCTATTCAGAGGCGCAAAACAACAAAGCCTTCACCACTATTGAAGCATCTGCCTAATCAAAAGGCACAATCAACAGAAGCCAAAAATCCCCAATGGATTCCTGCCTAAAAAAGAGGCAACCAACAAATCATCCCCAGCAAGGCCGGATGGCTAAACAAAAAAGCCAAAAACAACGAAATCCCCGGTAAAGCTGGATGACTAAAAAAAGAAAAGTAAAAAAGAAAATCAATCATTCCCCATGGAATAGGCGCATGATCAGAAATAGTAAGCCACCAACACATCTTCATAACCTGAAGACCATAGGATTGACTATCAAAAAGTGCATCCTAAGAGCCTTGCAGAACGGGGTTCGTACCGGGTGGGGGTAGGTACCCATCAGAGCCTTGCAGAACGGGGTTCGTACCGGGTGGGGGTAGGTACCCATCAGAGCCTTGCAAAACGGGGTTCATACCAGGTGCGGGTACGTACCCATCAGAGCCTTGCAAAACGGGGTATTTACCGGGTGGGGGTAGGTACCCACCAGAGCCTTGCAGAACGGGGTTCGTACCAGGTGGGGGTAAGTACCCACAAGAGCCTTGCAGAACGGGGTTCGTACCAGGTGGGGGTAAGTACCCACAAGAGCCTTGCAGAACGGGGTTCGTACCGGGTTGGGGTAGGTACCCATCAGAGCCTTGCAGAACGGGGTTCGTACCAGATGGGGGTAAGTACCCACAAGAGTCTTGCAGAACGGGGTTCGTACCGGGTGGGGGTAGGTACCCATCAGAGCCTTGTAGAATGGGGTTCGTACCGGGTGGGGGTAGGTACCCATCAGAGCCTTGCAGAACGGGGTTCGTACCGGGTGGGGGTAGGTACCCACCAAGAGCCTTATAAAATAAGGTTTGTACCGGGTGAGGGTAGGTACTCATCAGAATCTAGCAAAAATGCAGATTCGTACCAGGTGGGGGTAGGTACCCACTAGAGCCTTATGAAATAAGGTTTACATTAGATGAGGGTAGGTACTCATCAGAATCTAGCAAAATGCAGATTCATACCAGGTGGGGTAGGTACCCACCAGAGCCTTACAAAATAAGATTTATACCGGATGAGGGTAGGTACTCATCAGAATCTAGCAAAACGTAGATTCGTACCAGGTGGGGGTAGGTACCCACCAGAGCCTTATAAAATAGGGCTTATACCAGATGAGGGTAGGTACTCATCAAAACTTAGCAGAATGCATCAGGTGGAGTAAAATACTCACCAGAGCATTACAAAAATGGGTTGCAAATACCTTGCTTCTATTAGAGGATAGTTCAAGTGTTGAGCACCTCGAAAGTGAGTACCCACAAGAGTTTAGCAAAATGTGAACTCATACCGGGTGAGGGTAGGTACTCACCAAAGCCTTGCAAAAACAAGGTTCATACCAAGTGGGGGTAAGTACCCACAAGAGTCTAGTGAAATGCAGACTCATACCGGGTGAGGGTAAGTACTCACCAGAGCCTTATAAAGTAAGGCTCAAACCAGATATGGGTTGGTACCTATCAAAAATATTTATCATCTGAAGGATCAGCAAAGAAGCATCTGAAGGATAACCGGGCAAAAGGGTTAACTCCTTCTCCTACCATCTAATTTTGTCGGCATATTAAGCCAACAAATTAGGCAGGCAGGTGAAGGGGGGGGCAGCTGTAGACCCCTAATTTTGCCCGGCCTCTCAATAAAGGCTAAAGGAGACTTCCTGCAACAAGATAAAGTTTGCCTGGCATCTCAATAAAGGCCAAGAAGACTTCCTATATGAAGATAAAGCTTCAACAGGCGTTTATCAGTATCAACCGACGTCCGAATAAAGAAAGGAAAGCTTCCCAGGGGTCCCAGAACACAAAAGCTGGCCAAAACAGGTTGAGACAGCCGTCCCAAAGGTGAGACGGCTGTCCCAAGCTTCCCTGGCCAAGTGGGACGGCTGTCCCAAGTGAGACTGCCCGTCCCACTCTTCCAGGGGTGGACCCAAAGCCAAAAAATTCAAGTGGGATGGCCGTCCCAACCCAGACGGCCGTCCCAACCCAGATGGCCGTCCCAAATTGCTAGGCTGCGAAAGGAGTTAACCCTTTTGCCCGGTGTAGACCCCTAATTTTGCCCGGCCTCTCAAAATAAAAGCTAGAGGAACTTCACCCGAAGATGGAGTTCATCCGGCTTCCCAAAACGAGAAGGACCCCCCACAACAAAAGACGGAGTTCATTCATTCACACAATAAAAGCCAAAAGAGACTTCCTACACAAAGACAAAGCTCGCCCGGCATCTTAATGAAGGCCAAGAAGACTTCCTATATGAAGATAAAGCTTCAACGGACACACATCGACGTCAATCTATGTCCGAAAAAGGAAAGGAAAGCTTCCCGGGGTCCCAGAACGCGAAGACTGGACAAAACAGGCCGAGACCACCGTCCCAGAGTTGGGACGGCCGTCCCAACTGCCATTTTACAGTTGGGACGCGCGTCCCGAATGTGGGACGACCGTCCCAAACCCAATTTAAGTGGGACGGCCGTCCTGGCCCCCCAGGTGGTCCCACTCTGTGTAAATTTGCCATTTGGGACGGCTGTCCCAGTCCAGACGGCCGTCCCAACCCAGACGGCCGTCCCAAAGTGCGCCAGCTGCGAAAACTATAAATAGGAGGCTCATTTGTCACTTTTTCACACCACAGACACTCCTGAGAGCTCTGAAACACTCAAGAAAACTCAGAGCACTTGTCTACTTCTCTCCCTCTCTCGAATGATCTTTCTGATTGCCTTAAATAGGTAACAATCGGTTAAGGAATTATATTCCGGCATTTGATTCTTCTTTAAATTTTTAGTAGAGTCGATCTTGTATTGGTGAGGAGAGTCTGTATAGAGAGAGGGGTTGCCAAAACGCATCCTCACAGTTCGAGATTCTCAGGGAACCCGAAAGGGGCGTTGTGGGGTGCTAACACCTTCCCCACACGTAACTAACTCCCTTACCTAACTCTGGTTATAATGGCCAAGTTTGGTTTTCATTAAAATCAATGCCTTTTATCCTTTTCCAATGTTTATGGTCAAAACATTGGTGGCGACTCCATAAGAACCCCTTTTCGAAAACCTTGCTTTTATTAGAGGATAATTCAATTGTCGGACACCTCGGAAGCAATGAATACATTTTAAAACAAATACGCGAGTCTAAACCATCTTTTCGCGACCGCTCGCATAAACGTTTCCAGACGTCCTCCGACGTCGAAAGGGACGGCGGCGACAGATGGCGACTCCACTGGGGAAGCTAGAGAGTTGATCCCATTTAGTGACGGATAAATTCAAACTAAGCAAAGATTTGAAATTACGCCTTTACCCTTCTGTATGTTTTTATTGTATGGCTTTAAATAACTGCTGTATGATTATTTCTGCAATTGTTTGAAATATAAATGGTACACAAAAACCTTTGCACACAACAGTCCCTCTATACCCGGGGGCAAGAGTGAATACCTATAGGGAGTGGGTGGCAGATACGATCGGTTAGTTGGCACACGGGGCTACTACCGTTGTCGGAAAACCACCAACTCAAGGTGATAACTCTCTACTTTTGGTCTAAGGGTGTCGCCACGGAGTTCTGTGCATGACCCAAGGACTGAAAGATTGAGAGGTCCCTATAATGGGGGCACCTTGGGGACCTTTGGCCTGGTAAGAACAGTTAGAACCACCTAAACCAAACACGTTTCTGCAGGAAAATCCCACCTCATGATTAAATAAGCGTGGCTCTGCTCGTGGATGTATGAATTGTGTGTGCATATGTTTGTTGCATTTGTATTGATGCATTAGCATAGGGTAATCATACAACAAACAAAAAAATGAAAAAACCCTAAAAATCACAAAAAGTGATAAGATAAAAGACCTTTATCTCGGACAGTCTTCAGTTAAGCTAGCCTGGTTTCAGGTTCTGTGCAAGCTAAGTAGCCACGTTGACCGACAGAAGAGATAAAGGGTCATAAAAAAAAATATAAAAACAATTAAAGCAATAAAAATGCCTTTTACTTTAAAAAGATTCTTGGCAAAGTCGTATCATTCATACCATATCATCTAATAAGTGGAAAAACTAAGATAGAAAATAAATGCACTAAGAAAAATATGCATCTTTTTAATAAACCCCTAAAAAATAGGTCTTAGAGACGTTTTTTGGGAAAATTACTGGGCCAAATCGCCTTCGGCGTACCAGGTGGGGGTAGGTACCCACCAAAGCCTTATAAAATAAGGTCTATACCGGATGAGGGTAGGTACTCATCAGAATGTAGCAAAAATACAGATTCATACCAGGTGGGGGTAGGTACCCACCAAAGCCTTATAAAATAAGGTTTATACCGGATGAGGGTAGGTACTCATCAGAATCTAGCAAAAATGCAGATTTGTACCAGGTGGGGGTAGGTACCCACCAAAGCCTTATAAAATAAGGTTTGTACCGGATAAGGGTAGGTACTTATCAGAATCTAGCAAAAATGCAGATTCATACCAGGTGGGGGTAGGTACCCACCAGAGCCGTATAAAATAAGGTTTGTACCGGATGAGGGTAGGTACTCATCAAAACTTAGCAGAATGCATTAGGTGGAGTAAAATACTCACCTGAGCATTACAAAAACGGGTTGCAAATACCCTGCTTCTATTAGAGGATAGTTCAAGTGTTGAGCACCTCGGAAGTGAGTACCCACAAGAGTTTAGCAAAATGAGAACTCATACCGGGTGAGGGTAGGTACTCACCAAAACCTTGCAAAACAAAGTTCATACCTAGTGGGGGTAGGTACCCACAAGAGTCTAGTGAAATGCAGACTCATACCGGGTGAGGGTAAGTACTCACCAGAGCCTTATAAAGTAAAGATCAAACCAGATAGGGGTTGGTACCTATCAAAAATATTTATCATCCGGAGGATCAGTGTCGCCGCCGTCAAAAAGAGGCGGTCGGAGCGACGCGATGGTTTTATCGACCCTCTTGATTTTCGCGTTTTTTATTGGTGGTTACAACGTCCTTAGGTTGTCCGATAACCGGGCTAACCTAGAGACGAGGTTTTCGAAAAGTGTCCTTGAGTTGTCCGACAACCGGGCTAACCTAAGGACTTATTCATTTTTGGGTTCTATGGAGTCGCCACCGATATTTTCACCATAAACATCGGAAAAGGGGTTTAAAAAGGCGTTGGTTTTCGAAAACCAACTTTGGTCATTAGAACCAGAGTTGGGTAAGGGAGTTAGTTACGTGTAAAGGGAGTGTTAGTCCCTTTACGACGCCCCTTTCGGGTTCCCTATGATAGGCCGGCTATTTATGAATAATTAATTAAACTGGAAAATTGCGCTTTTACCCTTTTATTATGCGGTATTTAAATTTATGACTACATGGCCCTAACGTCTATTGCATAATTTAAATGAAAGCGGTAAAGTAAAGAAAGAGGTTTATGAACCTTCGAAGCAAGCTTTCTTATATTCTTAAAAAAAAGGGTGCTTTGTGCCAGCCCTCTCACTCTACAACTCTCAGAAACTCCGGAAATGCCTCGGAGGGATTTTTAAGAAGATTTAGAATGCTCGATCTATGCCTAGAGACGCTCGTAAACTCCGGAAATGCCTCTGAGGGATTCTTAGAGAGAGAAAATCTAGAGAGAAGGGAGAGCTACTGCTTTTTCTCGTGTGGAAATGAGGGGGGGAGACCCCCTATTTATAGTTTTTCGCGCTGTCAGGGTCCAGACCGCCGTTCTCGTCTGACAGGGTCGAGACCGCCGTCTCGTCCAACGAGACCGCCGTCTCATTTTTGTAGGCAACGAGACCGCCGTCTGGGTGAACGAGAACGCCGTCTCGTTGGAGCATCCGTCGCTCAAGCGAGTACACCAGTCGCTTGAGCGAGACTTGACCCGGAAGTCCCCTTTGTTTGAGGCATCCGTCGCTCAAGCGAGTACATCAGTCGCTTGAGCGAGACTCGACCCGGAAGCACCTGTCGCTCAAGCGAGTAAGTCCGTCGCTTGAGCGAGACTTGACCCGGGAGTCCCCTTCAACGCGAGAAACTTTATTTTGGGCCAAAAAACCTTCCTATCTTGGTACGGGAGCCTAATAGTCTCTCCTAGTGGCTTGTTAGGCTTCGGCCGTCTTCAAATAGGAAGCTTTCTGACTTTATTTGGAGGCCGGGCAAGATTTGGGGTCTACAGCTGCCCCCCCTTTACCCGTCCAGTCGACTGTTGGCCTGTTGTTGTCAGGATGATCGACTGGGGGGTAAAGGAGTTGACCCTCTTGCCCGGTTGCCTTTCGGATGTCCTATCTTGTGGCGGATGATCCTCTGGGGGAGATGGTCGTGTGCCTCCGAGATACTACTTCTGACGTAGCCGATCCCTTTGGTGAACACGTGGTAGAACCTCCGGATACTACTTCTGACATAGCCGATCCTTCGGTTGATGGGTATAAACCCCCCATCAGGCTGGTACGGTCCGTTGTGTGGGACCGGATGGGTATGAACCCCCCATCAGGGTGGTACGGTCCGTTGTGTGGGACCGGATGGGTATGAACCCCCCATCAGGGTGGTAATGGCGGCTTACAGTTCATGTGGCCCATGCGCCGGTTAGGCGCTTCTCGTGTGCTGGTTGATAGGTATAAACCCCCTATTTGGCTGGTACAGTCCACTGCGTAGGACTGGTGGTAGTGGCGGCTGTAGACCCCTAATTTTGCCCGGCCTCTCAAAATAAAAGCTAGAGGAATTTCACCCAAAGATGGAGTTCATCCGGCTTCCCAAAACCGAGAAGGACCTCCCACAACAAAAGACGGAGTTCACTCATTCACACGGTAAAAGCCAAAAGAGACTTCCTACACAAAGACAAAGCTCGCCCGGCATCTTAATGAAGGCCAAGAAGACTTCCTATATGAAGATAAAGCTTCAACGGACACACATCGGCATCAATCTATGTCCGAAAAAGGAAAGGAAAGCTTCCCGGGGTCCCAGAACACGAAAATTGGACAAAACAGGCCGGGACCACGGTCCCAAAAGTGGGACGGCCGTCCCAACTGCAATTAAGCAGTTGGGACGCGCGTCCCGAATGTGGGACGGCCGTCCCAAACCCAGTTTAAGTGGGACGGCCGTCCCGGCCTTCCTGGGGGTCCCGCTCTGTGTAAATTTGCCATTTGGGACGGCCATCCCAGTCCAGACGGCCGTCCCAACCCAGACGGCCGTCCCAAAGTGCGCCAGCTGCGAAAAACTATAAATAGGAGGCTCATTTGCCACTTTTTCACACCACGAGACACTCCGAGAGCTCGAAACACTTTAGAGCACTTGTCTACTTCTCTCCCTCTCTCGAATGATCTTTCCGATTGCCTTAAATAGGTAACAATCGGTTAAGGAATTATATTCCGGCATTTGATTCTTCTTTAAATTTTTAGTGGAGTCGATCTTGTATTGGTGAGGAGAGACTGTGTAGAGAGAGGGGTTGCCAAAACGCATCCTCACGGTTCGAGATTCTCAATATAA
>OY731398.1:24344579-24391103 GCA_963425845.1 Sphenostylis stenocarpa
TCCCAACTGCGCGTTTTGCACCGGGCCAAGGCTGGGGAGAGTGGGACGGCCAGCTTGGGTTGGGACGGCCGACCCACTTGAATTTTGGGGTTTGGGACGTGCGTCCCAAAGGTGAGACGTGCGTCTCACTTGTCTTTTGATGTTTGGGATGGTTGTCCCAGTTTGGGACGGCCGTCCCAACCTGTCTTGGCCTGTTTTCGTGTTCTGGGACCCCCGGGAAGCTTTCCTTTCCTTTTTTGGACGTAGATTGACGCCGATAGATGTCCGTTGAAGCTTTATCTTCATATAGGTAGTCTTCTTGGCCTTTATTAAGATTCCGGGCGAGCTTTATCTTCGTGTAGGAAGTCTCCTTAGTCTTTATTGTGTGGATGGGTGAACCCCGTCTTGTTGCGGGAGGTCTTTCTCGGTTTTTGATATGCAGCCGGGTGAACTTTATTTTTGTGTGAAGTTTCCCTAGCCTTTATTTTGAGAGGCCGGGCAAAATTAGGGGTCTACAGAGGTTACAACGCCTTTTGGTTGTCCGATAACTGGGCTGAACCTAAGGGCGAGGTTTTTCAAAAGGGTGTTCTTAGATCGTCCGATAACCGGGCTGACCTAAGAACAAATTTGAGGGGGTTCTTTTGGAGTCACCATCGATGTTTTTACCAGAAACATCGAAAAAAGGGAGAAAAAGGCATTGGTTTCTTAGAAAAACCAACTTCGGTCGTTAAAACCAGAGTTGGGTAAGGGGGTTAGTTACGTGTAAAGGAGGTATTAGCTCCCTTACGACACCCATTTCGGGTTCCCTATGACAGGCTAGTTATTTTATAAATAAACTTTTGAAATGACGCTTTTACCCTTTTATTTGTGGAATTAAAATAATGACTACATGGCCCTAGTAGCTGTCGCCGCCATCAAAAAAGGAGGCGGTCAGAGCGACGCGATGGTTTCGACCCTCTTGTTTTCACGTTTTTATGGGTGGTTACAACGCCTTTAGGTTGTCCGATAACCGGGCTAACCTAGGGGCGAGGTTTTCGAAAGATAGTCTTTGGGTTGTCCGATAACCGGGCTAACCCAAGGACTAATTTTTGAAGGGTTCTGTGGAGTCGCCACCGATGTTTTTACCGGAATCATCGGAAAAGGAGTTTAAAAGGCGTTGGTTTTCGAAAAACCAACTTTGGTCATTAGAACCAGAGTTGGGTAAGGGAGTTAGTTACGTGTAAAGGAAGTGTTAGTTCCTTTACGACGCCCCTTTCGGGTTCCCTATGACAGGCCAGCTATTTTGTTAATAAATAAACCGGAAAAACACGCTTTTGCCCTTTTATTTGCGGAATTAAAATATTATGACTACATGGCCCTATCTATTGCGTAATTTAAATAAAGCGGTAAAAGTGGAGAGGGAGAGTGTAAACCTCCGAAGCACGCTTCTTCTATTAATTCTCTTTAAAAAAGAGGGTGCTTTGTGGCAACCCTTCACTCTACAGCGCCGGAAACCTCTCGAAATCCTAGAGAGAAGGAGGAGAGAATGTTGTGTGGTGTGTGGAAATGAGGGGAGGGAGCCCCTATTTATAGGTTTTCGCGCCTGACAGTGGCGAGACCGCCGTTCTCGTCTGACAGGGTCGAGACTGCCGTCTCGCCAAACGAGACCGCCGTGTCGTCCTTTGCAGGTTGCGAGACCGCCGTCTGGGAAAGCGAGACCGCCGTCTCGCCATTCGCAGGTGGCGAGACCGCCATCTCGTTTGGCGAGACGGCGGTCTCACCATTTGCATGAGGCGAGGCGGCTGTCTCGATTTCGAGACGGCGGTCTCGTCCCCAAAAAGGCGAGAAACCTTATTTTTGTGCCGAAAATCCTTCCTATCCTAGTATGGGGCCTAATAGTCTCTCCTAGTGGCTTGTTAGGCTTCGTCCATCTTCGAATAGGAGGTCTTCTACTCTTTATTTGGAAGAGCTGTGTGAAATGAAGAGCGCCCCCTATTTATAGGGATTCGCGTCTGTCAAGTCAAGACTGTCGTCTCGACTAGCAAGGTCGAGATGGTGGTATCGACTTACCAAATGGTGAGAAGGTCATCTCGCCAAACGGGAGGGTGGTCTCGCCAATGGCAAAAATGAGACAGCGGTCTCGACTTGCCATTGGTCGAGACGACGGTCTCAACCCCTGAAGGTGGAAATCCTTATTTTTTTGTACAAGAAAGTCTTCCTACTCTAATATGGGGCCTAATAGTCTTTCCTAGTGGCTTTTTAGGCTTTGTCCATGTCGCCGCCGTCCCTTTCCGACGTCCGGGGGACGTCTCGAAACGTTTATGCGAGCGGTCGCGAAAAGATGGTTTAGACTCGCGTTTTTGTTTTAAAAGGTTTTCGAAAAGGGGTTCTTATGGAGTCGCCACCAATGTTTTGACCATAAACATTGGAAAAGGAAAAAATGTTGATTTTAAGAAAAACCGCACTTGGCCATTATAACCAGAGTTGGGTAAGGGAGTTAGTTACGTGTGGGGAAGGTGTTAGCACCCCACAACGCCCCTTTCGGGTTCCCTATGACAGATTAATTCATTTAAATAAAGACTACGAGAAATTACGCGATTACCCTATTTTATTACATAATATTAAATGGCTATCTACATGATTTTATTCTATGTTGCATGTATAAAATGATGAATAAAGCTAAATAAAGCAATAAAAGAGATATTAAAATAGCTATCTACATGATCCTATTCTACATGACATAATAAAGCTAAATAAAACAATAAAACAATAAATAAAACAATAAAAGAGAAGGGAATTGAAAAGAACCTCCGTAGCAAGCTTTATATTGAGAATCTCGAACCGTGAGGATGCGTTTTGGCAACCCCTCTCTACACAGTCTCTCCTCACCAATACAAGATCGACTCTACTAAAAATTTAAAGAAGAATCAAATGCCTGAATATAATTCCTTAACCGATTGTTACCTATTTAAGGCAATCGGAAAGATCATTCGAGAGAGAGAGAGAAGTAGACAAGTGCTCTAAAGTGTTTCGGAGCTCTCGGAGTGTCTCGTGGTGTGAAAAAGTGGCAAATGAGCCTCCTATTTATAGTTTTTCGCAGCTGGCGCACTTTGGGACGGCCGTCTGGGTTGGGACGGCCGTCTGGACTGGGATGGCCGTCCCAAATGGCAAATTTACACAGAACGGGACCCCCAGGAAGGCCGGGACGGCCGTCCCACTTAAACTGGGTTTGGGACGGCCGTCCCACATTCGGGACGCGCGTCCCAACTGCTTAATTGCAGTTGGGACGGCCGTCCCACTTTTGGGACCGTGGTCCCGGCCTGTTTTGTCCAGTTTTCGTGTTCTGGGACCCCGGGAAGCTTTCCTTTCCTTTTTCGGACATAGATTGATGCCGATGTGTGTCCGTTGAAGCTTTATCTTCATATAGGAAGTCTTCTTGGCCTTCATTAAGATGCCGGGCGAGCTTTGTCTTTGTGTAGGAAGTCTCTTTTGGCTTTTACCGTGTGAATGAGTGAACTCCGTCTTCTGTTGTGGGAGGTCCTTCTTGGTTTTGGGAAGCCGGATGAACTCCATCTTTGGGTGAAATTCCTCTAGCTTTTATTTTGAGAGGCCGGGCAAAATTAGGGGTCTACAGTCCATCTTCAAATAGGAGGTCTTCTGCTCTTATTTTGAGGTCGGGCAAGATTTGGGGTGTACAGTGGGTTACTCTTAACATTTCGCACATTTCTTGAGCACTTTTACAAACAAAGATCCTGTAAAACTCATCAAGGGTTAAAGCAGATGAAATTATATTTCTAGCCCTAACATCATATTGAGCTTTTCTATTTTCCTCCGCCGTCCATCTAGAAAATGGTTTTGAAACTTCTACTCCGTTTTTAGAAATTTTAGGAACAAAGGGACCGTTTAAAATTGCGTCCCAAACACCTCTATCAACAGACTCTAAAAATATTTGCATTCTAACTTTCCAAAATGAATAATTTTTACCCGCAAAAAGTGGGGGTCTATTGATAGAATCACCCTCGACAAACGTTTGATTTTGTTCGGCCATTTTCAAAAAATTGAATGACTATCAAAGCAAACTCTGATACCACTTATTAGAATCGCGCAGCGGAATGTTTGCATATCCGGACAAAAACCAAGAGGGGGGATGAATTGGTTTCTTAACAAAAATTAGGGTTTTAAAATTTTTCCCAAATTTTACCGATTAAAATGTTGTGTAAAGTAAATAGAGCAAGGATATAGTCTTACACAGATGATTTATACTGGTTCAGATTAAAAGACCCTACGTCCAGTTGTTAATCACTCAACACAGAGGATTAACGATGTCACTATAATCACAGTTTTACAAACAGATAACAATTGAAAAGATAAGGTAACGAAAACACCTCTCTTGAGTCACACAAGAGATGAAGAACAACTTTCCCTAGAGATAGCACAACACACAATCCACCAAGAAAACCCACTTAGTGATTCTTATCGCTTCTAGCCCACACTAAGTTCCAAAAGCCTCTTTTTCCTCCAATAAAAAGTTCTCTGGCAGTCACAACTCTCAACTTTTGTTTGAAAAAGGTTTTTCACTTTGCAGAGAGCCTTAGAGAACCTTAAGTAGACAGATTAGGGTTTGGGAATTGGGAATTTTCGAAACCTGATGAATTGGGACTAGGGTTTTCGAAACTTGGTCCAATTTTGAAATTCAAAACACATATCTAACTGAAATAATCGATTATCTTGAGTGTTAATTGATTATTACAGAGCCAAAATCATCAAGAACCCATAACCACGCAGTTTAATCGATTATTTGAGTTGTTAATCGATTAACAACCCTGTTAATCGATTAACAACCTTGTTAATCAATTAACAGGAGCTTTAATCGATTATTCCAGAGAGCTGATACAGAAAATGGTTTTTCTCTCTGTAATAATCGATTATCCTGTCTTTTAATCGATTAATCCAGTGTGTTTTTGATAAAAATGAGTTTTTGAAGCTTCTAAAGAGTAGACTATGTGCTGGCTATCTTAGACTATAATATTATAGACTCAAAATCATCAAAACAAAGTTATTACATCATATTACAAGTCTTCAAATCTTTACGTCCTTTGTTCTTGAATCATCATCAAAATCTACAGGCTTCATATCCATGTATGTTCAACATTCATATCCTTGTATGTTTCAACAAGGTAGTCTACCGGAATGGCAATCGGATGATGGCAGCGACTTGTGGGCCATTTTAGCATAATCTCATACTCCTCCAAAGTAGGCACCATATCGAACTATGGGAATTCGAAGCAATGGAGACTAGAATTCCAAAAATGAACTAGAATCCTGATAAAAATTGGATCGACACAGATCTTCAACAGGTCAAGAATCCATCCGTAGGATTTTTCGAAGTCGGAGCGAACCTCTGGCGGCATTATCGCGCAAAGTCGTTCCAGCTTCTCAGTATGGTACCGGGCAATGTCCACTTTCTTCAATTGTCTACTAGTCCCCTCCATTTTCTAAAAACCAAAATGCATGTTTTATGAACATGATGCTTATTGTGGGTATACATGCGAGTGTTTGTTTTTTCCTATTTATCATGTTTTATTTCTACATGATGTATGATAGTATTCGCGTATTTATTTTCAAAAATAAACTACCTATTTGGATGATTTATGAATTTAATGTTTATGAACAATGTCCCATTTATTTGATTTGGGTCTTTATTATTTTTTATTTTTAGATCCTTTTATCTCTTTTGTCGGACTGCGTGGCTACTTAGCTTACAAAGGACCTGAAACCAGGCAAGCCAAAAGGCAGACTGTCTGATATAAAATGGTTTATTGCGAAAGAATAATATTAGTGTCCCTTATCTCTTCTGTCGGACTGCGTGGCTACTTAGCTTACAAAGAACCTGAAACCAGGCTAGCTAAAAGGCAGACTGTCCGAGATAAAGGCGTTTATTCTAAAATATTTTTCTCTTTTTTTTTGTGATTTTTCTGTTGTTTGGTTATGCTATGCAATCAAATGCAACAAATAAATGCACATACAATTCAGTCATCCGCGATCAGGCGAGAAGTCATTTTAATCATGAGGTAGGGTTTTCCTGTAGAAAAGTGCATTGGCAAGGGTAGGTTCTAACTGTTCTCACCAAGGCTTAGCCCCCAAGGTGCCCCCATTATAGGGTCCCCACTCTCCAGCCTTCCGACCATGCTTAACACTAAGTCCATAGTCAGTCTTTGTGCCAAAAGAGGAAGGATATCACCTTGAGTGGTGGTTTCCGATCATACCGGTGGGCACATGGCCCTCACTACAGCAAACCGTACCTGCCACCCACTCCCTATGGATTTCTCACTTGCCCCCGGGTATAGAGGGAACTGTTGTGTGCAAAGGTTTGTGTATGTTTTGTATTTCAAACAATTGTGTAAAATAAAAAAACAACAGTTATTAAACCCAAGCAATTAAAGCATGTTATAATACAAGGTAGGGTAAAAGCGAAATTTCTTAGTTTATTTATTAAAAATTGGCCCATCACTAGATGGGATCAACTCTCTAGGCTTCCCCAGTGGAGTCGCCATCTGTCGTCGCCATCAAAAGAGGCGGTCAGAGTGACGCGATGGTTCCGACTTTCTATTTTTTGCGTTTAATTATGGGTGAGGTTACAACGCCTTTTGGTTGTCCGATAACCGGCCTGAACCTAAGGGCGAGGTTTTTCAAAAGGATGTTCTTAGATCGTCCAATAACCGGGCTGACCTAAGAACAAATTTGAGGGGGTTCTTTTGGAGTCACCACCGATGTTTTTACCAGAAACATCGAAAAAAGGGAGAAAAAGGCATTGGTTTCTTAGAAAAACCAACTTCGGTCATTAAAACCAGAGTTGGGTAAGGGAGTTAGTTACGTGTAAAGGAGGTATTAGCTCCTTACGACGCCCATTTCGGGTTCCCTATGACAGGCTAGTTATTTTATAAATAAACTTTTGAAATGATGCTTTTACCCTTTTATTTGCGGAATTAAAATAATGACTACATGGCCCTAGTAGCTATTGCACAATTTAATATAGGTTAAAAAAAGACAATAAAAGAGAGGGAGAGGAAAAAAAGCCCCTTTTTCCTCCCAATAAACAGTTCTCTAGCAGTCACAAATCTTAACTTTTGTTTGGAAAAGGTTGTTCTTGTTGCAGAGAGTCTTAGAGAACCTTAAGTAGAGAGATTAGGGTTTGGGAATAGGGGATTTTCGAAACCAGATGAATTGGGAATAGGGTTTTCAAAACTTGGTCCAATTTTGAAATTCAAAACACATATCTAACTGAAATAATCAATTATCTTGAGTGTTAATCGATTATTCCAGAGCCAAATTCACCTGGAACCCAAAACCACTCAGTTTAATTGATTAACTGAGCAATGAATCGATTAACAGCCCTATTAATTGATTAACAGAGGCTTTAATCGATTATTCCAGAGAACAGATACTGAAAATGGTTTTTCTCTCTGTAATAATCGATTATCGTGCCATTTAATCGATTAATCCAATATGTTTTTGATAAAAATGAGTTTTTAAAGCCTTTAAAGAGTTGATTATTTGCTGGCTATCTTAGACTCTAATATTACAGACTCAAAATCATCAAAACAGAGTTATTACATAATATTACAAGTCTTCAAATCTTTAAGTCCTTTGTTCTTGAATCATCATCAAAATCAACAAGCTTCATATTCATATATGTTCAACATTCATATCCTTGTATGTTTCAACAAGGGTAGCCCGCTAGATCGAAAACCTGCAAAGGGCGGTCTAGGCAAAAGTTAGGGCATTCATAAAAAAGGAAAAAAGCCCGCTAAGATATCCTAGGCAAAAACTAAGTCAGCCCGCTAGATCGAAAACCTCAAAAGGGTGGTGTCGCCGCCGTCCGTTCCGACGTCCAGGGACATCTCGAACGTTTATGCGAGCGGTCGCGAAAAGATGGTTTAGACTCGCGTTTTTTGTTAAAATATGTTCATTGCTTCCGAGGTGCTCAACAACTGAACTATCCTCTAATAAAAGCAAGGTTTTCAAAAAGGGGTTCTTATGGAGTCGCCACCAATGTTTTGACCATAAACATTGGAAAAGGATAAAAAGGCGTTGATTTTAATAAAAACCAAACTTGGCCATTATAACCAGAGTTAGGTAAGGGAGTTAGTTACGTGTGGGGAAGGTGTTAGCACCCCACAACGCCCCTTGCGGGTTCCCTATGACGGATTAATTCATTTAAGTGAAGATTACGAGAAATTACGCGATTACCCTTTTTATTGCATAATATTAAAAATGGCTATCTACATGACTTTATTTCATATTGCATACATAAAGCAATAAATAAAGCAGTAAAAGAGAAGAGAAGTGAAAAGAACCTCCATAGCAAGCTTTGTATTGCAAATCTTTGATCATAAGGATGCGTTTTGGCAATCCCTCACTCTACAAAGACTCTCCTCTCCGAATACAAGATCGACTCGACTAAATTTTTACAGAAGAATCGAATGCTAGAATATAATTCTTTAACTGATTCACTACTACAAAATATACTTTCAACGTCGGTTGATTAAAAAACGACGTAGAAAGTACATTCAACGTCGGTTCCAGATGAACCGACGTTGAAAGTTGACATTCAACGTCGGTTCATCTGGAACCGACGTTGAATGTCATTTTATTGACACATTCAACGTCGGTTCCCTGATGAACCGACGTTGAATGTGTTTTCACCAAAAATTCTTTTAAGTTAGAGAATTGTCACTGGCAGGGTTCGAACCCAGTACTTTAAAGTTGAAAGTTGATACTCCAACCACTAAACTACTCGTAATGTTCTAATAATAACTTACAAATTAATTATATTTATATACAAATAAATATATATTTATTTATATTTTCTCGGAAAGTGTTTTTATTTTTTTTCAGCCAAAAATTCACTTAAGTTAGAGAATTGTCAGCGACAGGATTCGAACCTAGTATTTTAGAATTGAAAGCTAATACTCCAACCACTAAACTACTCGTAATTTTCTCGATAATAACTTACGGATAAATTATATTTATATACAAATAAATATATATACTGTGTAAATATATATTTATTTATATATATTTTCCGGAAAGTGTTTTTATTTTTTTCAGTAAAAAATTCACCTAAGTTAGAGAATTGTCACTGATAGGATTCGAATATAGTATTTTAGAGTTGAAAATTAATACTCCAACCACTAAACTACTATAATTTTTTGATAATAATTT
Organism: Sphenostylis stenocarpa; assembly: GCA_963425845.1. Lineage (NCBI taxonomy): Eukaryota > Viridiplantae > Streptophyta > Magnoliopsida > Fabales > Fabaceae > Sphenostylis > Sphenostylis stenocarpa. The sequence continues at coordinate 24,353,763 of OY731398.1, forward strand.
ACAAATAAATTATATTTATATACAAATAAATATATATCCGTGTAAATATATAAATACAAATATATTTATATATTTTTATGTTGGATGTGAGGGCGCGATCGAGGGTGAAAGTGAGATTGACTCTCGTTTGAGTGAAAATACGTTAAAGCTCACAGAAATTCACTCGTTCAAGCCTAGCTTGAGCGAAAATTGGTATTTTTCGCTTGAGCGAATGTGTCACTTGAGCGAATGATGCGTTTTTCAAATTTATTTTATATCATTATATAAATAAATTATAAATATTATATTCTGTCATTAAATTACAAACCCATATATAGAGACTCGCTCACAAATTTGACATTAAATTTTGAAAACCCACTCGACACACACTTTCACCTTCGAGCGTGCCCTCACATCCAATATATAAATATATAATTATATAAATATATCAAAATATATAAATATATTTGTATTTATATATTTACACGGATATATATTTATTTGTATATAAATATAATTTATTTGTAACTTACTATCAAAAAATTCGAGTAGTTTAGTGGTTGGAGTATCGACCTCCAACACTAAGGTACTGAGTTCGAATCCTGTCAGTGACAAAAAACTAATTTGGTAATGCTTTAAACTTAAAAAAAATATGATAAATAATAAAAATATAATATAAAAGAGAGAGGGACCTAATAAAAATATTAATATAAAAGAGAGGGGGGATTTCTAGATAAATAGAGGGGTTGGAAAGGTTGGAAATAAATAAAAAAAATTAATTTGAAAAATTAGACTTTCAACGTCGCCTGATACAACGTCGGTTCTGGAACCGACGTTGAAGGCCTTCCAGAACCGACGTTGAAGGCCTTATTTGTAGTAGTGATTGTTACCTTATTAAGGCAATCAGAGAGTTCATTCGAAGAGGGAAGAGAAAAGACAAGTACTGGGAGTTGTCTGGTGTGTGAAACAGTGGCAAATGAGCCTACTATTTATAGTTTTTCGCAGCCTGGCAATTTGGGATGGTCATCTGGGTTGGGACGACCGTCTGGGTTGGGACGGCCGTCCCACTTGGCCAGGGCAGCTAGGGACGGCCGTCCCACTTGGCCAGGGCAGCTTGGGACGACCGTCTCACTTTTGGGACAGTTGTCTCAACCTGATTTGGCCAGCTTTTGTGTTCTAGGACCCCTGGAAAGCTTTCCTTTCTTTATTCGGACGTCGGTTGATGCCGATAGACGCCCGTTGAAGCTTTATCTTCATATAGGAAGTCTTCTTGGCCTTTATTGAGATGCCAGGCGAGCTTTATCTTGTTGTAGGAAGTCTCCTTAGCCTTTATTGAGAGGCCAGGCAAAATTAGGGGTCTACATCTGCCCCCCCTTCACCTACCTGGCTAAATTTGTTAGCTTAATATGCCGACAAAATTAGTTGGTAGGGGAAGGAGTTAACCATTTTGCCCGGTTATCCTTCAGATGCTTCTTTGCTGATTGTAGACCCCAAATCTTGCCCGGCCTCCAAATAAAGTCAGAAAGCTTCCTATTTGAAGACGGCCGAAGCCTAACAAGCCACTAGGAGAGACTATTAGGCTCCCGTACCAAGATAGGAAGGTTTTTTGGCCCAAAATAAAGTTTCTCGCGTTGAAGGGGACTCCCGGGTCAAGTCTCGCTCAAGCGACGGACTTACTCGCTTGAGCGACAGGTGCTTCCGGGTCGAGTCTCGCTCAAGCGACTGATGTACTCGCTTGAGCGACGGATGCCTCAAACAAAGGGGACTTCCGGGTCAAGTCTCGCTCAAGCGACTGATGTACTCGCTTGAGCGACGGATGCTTCGAACAAAGGGGACTCCCGGGTCAAGTATCGCTCAAGCGACTGGTGTACTCGCTTGAGCGACGGATGCTCCAACGAGACGGCGTTCTCGTTCACCCAGACGGCGGTCTCGTTGCCTACAAAAACGAGACGGCGGTCTCGTTGGACGAGACGGCGGTCTCGACCCTGTCAGACGAGAACGGCGGTCTGGACCCTGACAGCGCGAGAAACTATAAATAGGGGGTCTCCCCCCCTCATTTCCACACAGAAAAAACAGTAGCTCTCCCTTCTCTCTAGATTTTCTCTCTCTAAGAATCCCTCCGAGGCATTTCCGGAGTTTCTGAGCGTCTCTAGGCATAGATCGAGCGTTCTAAATCTTCTTAAAAATCCCTCTGAGGCATTTCCGGAGTTTCTGAGAGTTGTAGAGTGAGAGGGCTGCCACAAAGCACCCTTTTTTTTAAAGAATATAAGAAAGCTTGCTTCGAAGGTTCATAAACCTCTTTCTTTACTTTACCGCTTTCATTTAAATTATGCAATAGACGTTAGGGCCATGTAGTCATAAATTTAAATACCGCATAATAAAAGGGTAAAAGCGCAATTTTCCAGTTTAATTAATTATTCATAAATAGCCGGCCTATCATAGGGAACCCGAAAGGGGCGTCGTAAAGGGACTAACACTCCCTTTACACGTAACTAACTCCCTTACCCAACTCTGGTTCTAATGACCAAAGTTGGTTTTCGAAAACCAACGCCTTTTTAAACCCCTTTTCCGATGTTTATGGTGAAAATATCGGTGGCGACTCCATAGAACCCAAAAATGAATAAGTCCTTAGGTTAGCCCGGTTGTCAGACAACTCAAGGACACTTTTCGAAAACCTCGTCTCTAGGTTAGCCCGGTTATCGGACAACCTAAGGACGTTGTAACCACCAATAAAAAACGCGAAAATCAAGAGGGTCGATAAAACCATCGCGTCGCTCCGACCGCCTCTTTTTGACGGCGGCGACAGATGGCGACTCCACTGGGGAAGCCTAGAGAGTTGATCCCATTTAGTGATGGGCTGGCTTAAAAATAATTAAACCAAGAAAATAGCGCTTTTACCCTACCTTGTATTATAACATGTTTTATTGTTTGGCTTTCAATAAACTGTTGTTTGTTTATACTTACGCAATTGATTGAAATATAAATTGCACACAAAACCCTTGCACACTACAGTTCCTCCTATACCCGGGGGCAAGTGAGATAACCATAGGGAGTGGGTGGCAGGTACGGTTCGGCTGCGGTTAGGGCCTTGTGCCCACCGGTGTGATCGGAAACCACCACTCAAGGTGATAACCTTCCTCTTTTGGCAACAAGACCGACTCTGGCCTTAGTGTTGAGCATGGTTGGACGGCTGGAGAGTGGGGACCCTATAATGGGGGCACCTTGGGGGCCTTAGCCTGGTGAGAACAGTTAGAACCTACCCTCGCCAATGCACTTTTCTGCAGGAAAACCCTACCTCGTGATAAAAATGAACTCTCGCCTGTTCGGGGATGACTGAATTGTGTGTGCATATGATTGTTGCATTTGTATGTTGCATAGCATAAACAAACAACAGAACAAAAAAAAAACCAAAAATATTTTCACAAATAAACACCCTTATCTCGGACAGTCTGCCTTTTAGCTAGCCTGGTTTCAGGTTCTTTGTAAGCTAAGTAGCCACGCAGTTCCGACAGAAGAGATAAGGGACGCTAAATAATTTTTCACATAAAAGCCACATTTTATCTCGGACAGTCTGCCTTTTAGCTAGCCTGGTTTCAGGTTCTTTGCAAGCTAAGTAGCCACGCAGTTCCGACAGAAGAGATAAAAGGCTATAAAATAAAAAAAAATAAAAATAAAATAATAACAATAAAACATTTATCAATAAAACAATTTTGACAAAGTCGTATCATTCATATCGCATCATGTTATGAGTGGAAAAACCAAGAGAAAAAATAAATGCATAAGAAATAAGGAGAGTCTGCATACGCATCATTTTAATAAACCTCCAAAAAATGAGTCTTAGAGGCGTTTTTTGGGAAAATTACTGGGCCAAATCCCCTACGGGCATTTGCAGCCTTGTTCTTCACCCTTTGCTCTTCGATTTGATATATTGTGCGTCTAAATCGGACATCCCAGTCAAAAGTTATGCCACTTTAAACATCTACTGTCCTTTTGCACTGGTGCATGCATAGATACATTCATTCTAGGGACCACTAGATATCCCTAAGACAATGGCGAAAGAGGCCCCGAGCACATTTGTGACCTTCGTGGCAAGGAAGGGACAAGTGTACTAAGGTGTGATGGTGACCCCCATTATACTTGTCAAATCCGTGATGGGTAAGGAACCATTACACCAAGGTGGGTAGGATACCCCACAAAGCGTAAGCTTTAAAGAGGATACCTAAGCCATTGTCTTAAGGAATATCCATTTCATAAATCATTCATTTTAAACAATAAAAATCTTTTGGCATTCTAGAAAGCGGCTGGTATTCTTCATGCTGTCATCCTCATACAAAAAAAAAACACATAAAATCCCAAACACTATCATACATCATGTTAGAAAATAAAACATGATAATGTTTAGGAAAATGCGCCATTGACCAAAATAAAAGTCAAATCCATCACTACTGATTGACTAGAAACACAAAATAAAGTTTTACCTCGTCATAAATAAAGTCGTGTTTCGCCAATGTTGTACAAAAAGAAAACAAAAATCAAAAGAAGCCCATAAAAGCCAAAAGTCAAAAGAAAAAGGCAGGATACCCGGTAGGAAACCCATTAAAGGGGGCTACGCAAAAGTTAGGGTAAACCCGCTAGGAAACCCGAACAACCATAAAGGGTAGCCTAGGCAAAAACTAGGGTTACAAAATAAAGTCCGCTAGGTTTCCCAAAGTAACAAAAAAAAAAAGAAACCTAGACAAAAGTTAGGACAAAACAAAACACAACATCCTAGGCTAAAAACCCAAAGGGTAGACTAGGGAAGTCAATCAGTCATAGCAAGCGCCATACAATAGGACGTCACTCCATAAACAAAACGTTTGTTTAAACTAGCCTAAACACTCTAACCAACCTTGGCTAGCCGTGCTTACAAAAACCATTTTTTGTCAAAATAAAACAATTCTAAAACACAAGCCTTTGAATTAAATATCCTCTTCTTTCTCTTCTCTTGACCCTTACTACTACAACATTCTAGTAATTAGTAGGGAAATGTGGAGATAGTAATCAATAGAAGGATTGACATCCCCAAGGAAAAGGAGGGGCGCACTGACACGGCAAAGTCGCTCTACAATTAAACACAATCATTCTTTGGTCATGATAAAGTCAAGACGGCGAAATTGGTATAGCCTATTCTGTCAACGAAAGTACAAAACGTCAGAAGCATATCAAGAGTAAAAGCACATTGGTTAATCCTTTTGAAAAATTAATTGAAATAGCATTATAGGATGCATATCGCCAACATTGCATGCATATGATAGGCTCCTATCTCTCAAAAAAAGAAGGGAAAGAAAAAATGAGATATGCCTGCTAGGAGATTCTTAGGCAAAAGTTAGGGTAGCCCGCTAGATCGAAAACCCGCAAAGGGCGGTCTAGGCAAAAGTTAGGGCATTCATAAAAAAGGAAAAAGCCCGCTAAGATATCCTAGGCAAAAATTAAGGCAGCCCGCTAGACCGAAAACCCCAAAAGGGCGGTCTAGGCAAAAGATAGGGCTAAACCAAAAAATGAATAAAAGAGAGGGGTCTTTCATCATAATCATAAAAAAGGTCCAGCAGGAGAATGCCAGTCACTTTTTCCAAATGCATCAATAAAAAAAAATAGATTGCATTTAGGGCATCCACACACAAGTAGTCGCACAAAACGACTTTGTCAAGACAAAAAATGAAAGAAATAAAAATTACTTCAGATAAAAAAAGAAAAACAAAAAAACAAAAAAAATGAAAAGCATTCATGCATATAAGGAGACTAGCTCCATGATTGTGATTGAAAATAGGATCACCGAGACCAACTCTCCAAATAATGTCCTCAAGAAAACAGAGCAAGTCGTCAATCAAGCAACTCATCAAAATAAGAGCTTCCAGAAATCAAGAGCTTCAGCTACCATCCTTCTACCCAAAAAAAAAAGAAGAAGGCACTGTCGCCGCCGTCCCTTTCCGACGTCCGGGGGACGTCTCGAACGTTTATGCGAGCGGTCGCGAAAGATGGTTTAGACTCGCGTATTTGTTTTAAAATATGTTCATTGCTTCAACATTGAAAAAGCAAGGTTTTCGAAAAGGGGTTCTTATGGAGTCGCCACCAATATTTTAACCATAAACATTGGAAAAGGATGAAAAGGCATTGATTTTAATAAAAACCAGACTTGGCCATTATAACCAGAGTTAGGTAAGGGAGTTAGTTACGTGTGGGGAAGGAGTTAGCACCCCACAACGCCCCTTTCGGGTTCCCTATGACAGATTAATTCATTTAAGTAAAGACTATGAGAAATTACGCGATTACCCTATAATATTAAATGGCTATCTACATGATTTTATTCTATATTGCATGCATAAAATGATGAATAAAGCTAAATAAAACAATAAAAGAGACAAAATAGCTATCTACATGATTTTATTCTACATGGCATAAATAAAGCTAAATAAAACAATAAATAAAGCAATAAAAGAGAAGAGAATTGAAAAGAACCTCCGTAGCAAGCTTGATATTGAGAGTCTCGAACTGTGAGGTGCGTTTTGGCAACCCCTCTCTCTACACAGACTCTCCTCACCAATACAAGATCGACCCCACTAAAAATTTAAAGAAGAATCGAATGCCGGAATATAATTCCTTAACCGATTGTTACCTATTTAAGGCAATCGGAAAGATCATTCGAGAAAGGGAGAGAAATAAACAAGTGCTCTGAGTTTTAGAAAGTGTTTCAGAGCTCTCTGGGATGTCTGGGATGTGTAAAAGTGACAAATGAGCCTCCTATTTATAGTTTTCGCAGCAGGCGCACTTCGGGACCACCGTCTGGACTGGGACGGCCGTCTGGACTGGGACGGCCGTCCCAAATGGCAAAATTACACAGGCTGGGACCCCCTGGGGACCCGGGACGGCCGTCCCACTTGAACTGGGACTCGGGACGGCCGTCCCAACTTCGGGACGCGCGTCCCAACTGGCTGGGAAAGGTTGGGACGGCCGTCTCGACTGTTCTGGCCAGTTTCGCGCGTTTTGGGACTCCGGGAAGCTTTCCTTGTCTGTTTTGGACGTCAGTTGATGCCGATATGTGTCCGTTGAAGCTTTATCTTCGTGTAGGAAGTCTCCTTTGTGTGGATGATTGAACTCCGTCTTATTATGAGAGGTCTTCTTTAGTCTTTATCGTGCATATAAGCGAATTCTATGTTGTTGCGGGAGGTTTCCTCAATTTTTGGGAAACCAGATGAACTTCATCTTCGGGCGAAGTTCCTCTATCTTTTATTTTGAGAGGCCGGGCAAAATTAGGGGTCTACAGGCACATATAAGAAGAAGAGCGAGTTGTCATCATCAAATAAGCTCAGAAGAAATAAGAAGCTTCCAGAAGCCAAAGCCCAGTCATCACTTTTCTATCCAATAAAAGAGGGCACAATCATCAAGACATCATAAAAGAAAAGCCGACGGAAAGGCTTAGTCATCCCCAAGAGGATCCCTGCCTACTCCGAAGGCAACACAAAAATTACCCCATGGCTCAGCACCGCCATCACATGAGTCATCGAGCACACTCACCCTAAGTCTCCTCCACACTCCCCAATGGAGAATAAAGGCTTCAAGAGCCCATCATCATCAACAGTCAAAAGGGTCCAAACCATCAAGGGCTCAACAAAAAGAAAGAAGAGAAAAGAAGAGAAAACCCTTCATCTCCAGCAGATGACAAAAAAAGGCCATGACAGAGAAGGCCAAATAAAAATCCTCAAATGGATCTCCCAGCAAAATCTACAAAAAGGAAGAATAAGAAATATCCATCCCCCCAGTTGAATAAAGAGCTTCAAGGAAAATAGCTCTAACCTTTTACACCAATAAACAAAGGTACACCAGAAAAAGCCAACGGAAAGGCTTGATCATCCCCAGCGGAATAAGAGCATAGGCAAAGCCAGCTCAAAACAACAGCATTCAACAAGGAGTCAAAAACTCCATTTCTCCCTAAGGGGCAAGACAAAATAGATCCCTGGGAAGGCAATCAATTCCCCGGTGGATCACCAAAAAAGAAAGATCATCCCAGTGAGTCTATTGCAAAGGCAAAACTTCAGGTTCATCCTCAGAATGTCATTTGCCTACGCATAGGCAAGACCTGGCAAGTAAGAGCCAGCATCCCCATAAGGGAATATCAGCCTAGTCAGAGGCAAAACGAAATGCAACCCAAAGTCTTCACTTCCGATGAAGCATCTGCCTACTCAGAGGCATTACCAGAAACTCAATGGATATCCGCCTACTCAAGAGGCATCACCAAGATCAATAAATCCCCAGAGGATTCCTGCCTACATAAGAGGCACTCATCAAAAATCCCCGACAACCAGCAAAGTCGGAGGATCACTACCAAAAAATAAAAATCAAAAATCCCCGACAACCAAAAAGTTTCGACGACCAAGCAAGAGTCGAACAACAAACAAAAGATCGCCCGACCAACCAGCAAGAGTCGGGTGATCACCACAAAAAGATAAAAAAAAAAAAAAACAAAGGACCCCCGGCAATCAGCAAAGACTGATTGATCACCAACAAAATCCCCGGCGTGACCCGGATGACTATTCAAGAAATCCGAAAAGCAGTCAAATCAACACAAGCAGCACTCTCCAGAGAGCTGCGCCTGATCTGCGCCCGAGCCAGATCAGTAAGTCGCACCACCACCCTGATGGGGGGTTCATACCCATCCAGTCCCATACAACGGACTGTACCACCCTGATGGGGGGTTCATACCCATCCAGTCCCACGCAACGGACTGCTGCGACCACCCTGATGGGGGGCTCGTACCCATCCAGTCCCGCACAACGGACTGTACCACCCTGATGGGGGGCTCGTACCCATCCGAGTCCCGCACAACGGACTGCAACTACCGGCTCGATGGGGGTTTATACTCATCAACCGAAGGATCGGCTACGTCGGGAGTAGTATCCGGAGGTTCCACCATGTGTCCATCGAAGGGATCGGCTACGTCGAAGTAGTATCCCGGAAGTGCACGAGCACGAAATCATTCCCCGGGAGTCGGCGCATGAGCCACCCGAGCAGATAGCCGCCACTACCACCGGTCCTACGCAGTGGACTGCACCCGACGCAGATAGGGGGTTCATACCTATCAACTCGCACACGCAAGCGCGCCGAGACGGCGCATGAGCCACCCGAGCAGTAAGCCGCCACTACCACCAGTCCTACGCAGTGGACTGTACCAGCCAGATAGGGGGTTCATACCTATCAACTCGCACACGCAAGCGCGCCGAGACGGCGCATGAGCCACCCGAGCAGTAAGCCGCTGTCGCCGCCGTCCCTTTCCGACGTCCAGGGGACGTCTCGAAACGTTTATGCGAGCGGTCGCGAAAAGATGGTTTAGACTCGCGTTTTTGTTTTAAAATGTGTTCATTGCTTCCGAGGTGTTTGACAATTGAATTATCCTCTAATAAAAGCAAGGTTTTCGAAAAGGGGTTCTTATGGAGTCGCCACCAATATTTTGACCAGAAACATTGGAAAAGGAAAAAAGAAAGAAAGGCATTGATTTTATAAAATAAACAACTTGGCCGTTATAACCAGAGTTGGGTAAGGGAGTTAGTTACGTGTGGGGAAGGTGTTAGCACCCCACAACGCCCCTTTCGGGTTCCCTATGACAGATTAATTCATTTGAATAAAGACTACGAGAAATTACGCGATTACCCTATTTTATTATATAATATTAAATGGCTATCTACATGATTTTATTCTATGTTGTATGCATAAAATGATGAATAAAGCTAAATAAAGCAATAAAAGAGATATTAAAATAGCTATCTACATGATCCTATTCTACATGACATAATAAAGCTAAATAAAACAATAAAACAATAAATAAAACAATAAAAGAGAAGGGAATTGAAAAGAACCTCCGTAGCAAGCTTTATATTGAGAATCTCGAACCGTGAGGATGCGTTTTGGCAACCCTCTCTCTACACGCTCTCTCCTCACCAATACAAGATCGACTCCACTAAAAATTTAAAGAAGAATCAAATGCCGGAATATAATTCCTTAACCGATTGTTACCTATTTAAGGCAATCGGAAAGATCATTCGAGAGAGGGAGAGAAGTAGACAAGTGCTCTAAAGTGTTTCGAGCTCTCCGGAGTGTCCGTGGTGTGAAAAAGTGGCAAATGAGCCTCCTATTTATAGTTTTTCGCAGCTGGCGCACTTTGGGACGGCCGTCTGGGTTGGGACGGCCGTCTGGACTGGGATGGCCGTCCCAAATGGCAAATTTACACGGAGCGGGACCCCCGGGAAGGCCGGGACGACCGTCCCACTTAAACCGGGTTTGGGACGGCCGTCCCACATTCGGGACGCGCGTCCCAACCGCTAATTGCGGTTGGGACGGCCGTCCCACTTTTGGGACCGTGGTCCCGGCTCGTTTTGTCCAATTTTCGTGTTCTGGGACCCCGGGAAGCTTTCCTTTCCTTTTTCAGACATAGATTGATGCCGATGTGTGTCCGTTGAAGCTTTATCTTCATATAGGAAGTCTTCTTGGCCTTCATTAAGATGCCGGGCGAGCTTTGTCTTTGTGTAGGAAGTCTCTTTTGGCTTTTACCGTGTGAATGAGTGAACTCCGTCTTCTGTTGTGGGAGGTCCTTCTCGGTTTTGGGAAGCCGGATGAACTCCATCTTTGGGTGAAATTCCTCTAGCTTTTATTTTGAGAGGCCGGGCAAAATTAGGGGTCTACAGCTGCCCCCCCTTCGCCTGCCTAACTAATTCGTCGGTTTTAATATGCCGACCAAATTAGTAGGTAGGGGAAGGAGTTAACCCTTTTGCCCGGCTACCCTTCGGATGCTGCTCCTTATTGATCCTCCGGATGATAAATATTTTGATAGGTACCAACCCCTATCTGGTTTAAGCCTCCTTTTATAAGGCTCTAGTGAGTACTTACCCTCACCTGGTACAAGTCTGCATTTGCTAGATTTTTGTGGGTACTTTTCCCCATTGGGTGCGAACCTGCATCTTGACAAGGCTCTATTGTTCGAGTCTGCATCTTGACGGACTCTAATGGTTTTTACACCCCCACTGGGTGCGAACCTGCATCTTGACAAGGCTTTATCGTGCGAGTCTGCATCTTGACGGACTCTAATGGTTTTTACACCCTGTAGACCCCAAATCTTGTCCGGCCTCCAAATAAAGTCAGAAAGCTTCCTATTTGAAGACGGCCGGAGCTTAACAAGCCACTAGGAGAGACTATTAGGCTCCCGTACCAAGATAGGAAGGTTTTTTGGCCCAAAATAAAGTTTCTCGCGTTGAAGGGGACTAAGGGTCATGCCTCGCTCAAGCGACTGGTGTACTCGCTTGAGCGACTAAAGCTTCAAACAAAGGGGACTCCCGGGTCAAGTCTCGCTCAAGCGACTGATGTACTCGCTTGAGCGACATGTGCTTCAAACAAAGGGGACTTCCGGGTCGAGTCTCGCTCAAGCGACTGATGTACTCGCTTGAGCGACAGGTGCTTCAAACAAAGGGGACTTCCGGGTCGAGTCTCGCTCAAGCGAGTAATGTACTCGCTTGAGCGACGGATGCTTCAAACAAAGGGGACTCCCGGGTCATGTCTCGCTCAAGCGACCGGAATACTCGCTTTAGCGAGCGAAGGACAAGACTGCGGTCCCGTTTTTCCAGACGGCGGTCTCGATTTCTGGCATGGTCGAGACGGCGGTCTCGACTTTCCAGACGGCGGTCTGGACTCTGACAGCGCGAAAACCTATAAATAGGGGCTCTCCACCCCTCATTTCGACAGAAAAACACAGAAAAAGCAAGAGCTCTCCCTTCTCTCTAGAATTTCTCTCTCTAAGAATCCCTCCGAGGCATTTCCGGAGCTTCTGAGTGTCTTTAGGCATATACAGAGTGTCCTAAATCTTCTTTAGAATCCCTCCGAGGCATTACCGGAGTTTCTGAGAGTTGTAGAGTGAAGGGTTGCCAAAACGCACCCTCTCTTTTTGTTATAAAGCTTGCTTTGGAGGTGCATATCCTCATTCTCTTTTTTAAATTATTGCTATTTAAATTATGCAATAAAAGCTAGGGCAATGTAGTCACATATTTAAATACCGCATAATAAAAGGGTAAAAGCGCAATTTTCCAAGTTTAATTATTCGCAAATAGCCGGCCTATCATAGGGAACCCGAAAGGGGCGTCGTAAAGGGACTAATACTCCCTTTACACGTAACTAACTCCCTTACCCAACTCTGGTTCTAATGACCAAAGTTGGTTTTCGAAAACCAACGCCTTTTCAAAACCCCTTTTCCGATGTTTACGGTAAAAATATCGGTGGCGACTCCATAGAACCCAAAAATAAGTCCATGGGTTAGCCCGGTTGTCGGACAACTCAAGGACACTTTTCAAAAACCTCGTCTCTAGGTTAGCCCGGTCATCGGACAACCTAAGGACGTTGTAACCACCAATAAAAAACGCGAGAAGAGTCGAAAAACCATCGCGTCGCTCCGACCGCCTCGTTCTGACGGCGGCGATAGATGGCGACTCCACTGGGGAAGCCTAGAGAGTTGATCCCATTTAGTGATGGGCTGACTTAACAATAATTAAACCAAGAAATTAGCGCTTTTTACCCTACCTTGTATTATAACATGTTTTATTGTTTGGCTTTCAGTAAACTGTTGTTTGTTTATACTTCCGCAAATTGATTGAGATATAAACTGCACACAAAACCTTTGCACACTACAGTTCCTCCTATACCCGGGGGCAAGTGAGATAACCATAGGGAGTGGGTGGCAGGTACGGTTCGCTGCAGTTAGGGCCCTGTGCCCACCAGTGTGATCGGAAACCACCACTCAAGGTGATAACCTTCCTCTTTTGGCAACAAGACCGACTCTGGCCTTAGTGTTGAGCATGGTCGGACGGCTGGAGAGTGGGGACCCTATAATGGGGGCACCTTGGGGGCCGTAGCCTGGTGAGAACAGTTAGAACCAACCCTCGCCAATGCACTTTTCTGCAGGAAAACCCTACCTCGTGATAAAAACGAATTCTCGCCTGTTCGCGGATGATTGAATTGTGTGTGCATATGTTTGCTGCATTTGTTTGTTGCATAGCATAAACAAACAACAGAACAAAAAAAAAATCACAAAAATATTTTCACAAATAAACACCCTTATCTCTGAAAGTCTGCCTTTTAGCTAGCCTCGATTTCGGGTTCTTTGTAAGCTAAGTAACCACGCAGTTCCGACAGAAGAGATAAGGGATGCTAAATATTCTTTCACATAAAGCCATATTTTATCTCGGACGATCCGCCTTTTAGCTAGCCTGGTTTCGGGTTCTTTGTAAGCTAAGTAGCCACGCAGTTCGACGAGATAAAGGCTATAAAATAAAATAAGAAATAAAAAGAAGCTAAATCCAAAATAAATCAAATAATAAATAACAAAATCAAAACATTTATAAAAATAACGTTGACAAAGTCGTATCATTCATATTGCATCATAAGTGGGAAAAAACAAGAGAAAAAAATAAGTGTGCATACGCATCATTTTAATAAATCCCTCAAAAGTAGGTCTTAGAGGCGTTTTTTGGGAAAATTACTGGGCCAAATCCCCTACGGGTATTTGCACCTTGGTTCTTCACCCTTTTCTCTTCGATTTGATATATTGTGCGTCTAAATCGGACATCCCAGTCAAAAGTTATGCCGCTTTAAACATCTCGCTGCCCTTTTGTACTCGGTGCATGCATAGATACATTCATTCTAGGGACCACTAGATATTCCCTAAGACAATGGCGAAAGAGGCCCCGAGCACATTTGTGACCTTCGCGACAAGGAAGGGACAAGTGTACTAAGGTGTGATGATGACCCCCATTATACTTGTCAAATCTGTGATGGGGAAGGAACCATTACACCGAGGTGGGTAGGATACCCCACAAAGCATAAGCTTTAAGGAGGATATTTAAGCCATTGTCTTAAGGAATATCCATCTCATAAATCATTCATTTTTAACAATAAAAATCTTTTTGCATTCTAGAAAGCGGCTGGTATTCTTCATGCCCTCATCCGCATACAAAAAAAAAACACAAAATCCCAAACACTATCATACATCATGTTAGAAAATAAAACATGATAATGTTTAGGAAAAAACAAACACTTGCATACATGCATCCACCAAACTTCATCCTCATAACATGCATCTAACAATAGACGATCAAAGAAGTGGACATTCCTCAATACCATGAAAAGAGGATTAGGGCATAAATAGAAATATTTAAAAAGAAAAAATGTACTTCGAAACATTGTATTGAGGAATGTACACTGTCTAGATGAAATAAATAAAATTGTTTGTTTTCATCATCTCCTCAACCGTCTATTGCATTCATGAATTGCATTCATAAAATGCATTCATTCTCACTTTAATAAAGAATAAGATAATAAAAAGAAAGGATTAGTCAATGTGCTTTCCGCGAATCAGAATAAGATGGAGAGTGAGCCTTTCGTCATCAAGTTATCTCCAATGGTTGATCCGCCCAAGGAGGATAATAAGCCTCAACCATTGGATGTCCAAGTCAATAAGGAAGAGGGGGCAAGGATGTCGTTACATTCGTTCACCCTATACATCAAAAAAGGTTGCACCATGGAGATACGCAAAAACATCTTCCATTAATGAAGATATCTCCAGCATAGCCAACATTCGGGGACAAAATTAGAAGTGAAAGAATCTACACCCCTAGGAGCTATAAGGCAATGCTCCCAAGAATAAAGGAAAAATAAAGAGACCGAAGAAAAACATAATCCAAAGAGGAAATTGAAGAAACTCTGGATTCACGACGCTGAGGCAATTCTTTCGACGCTCCGCCAAAAGAGATAAACTCAGGGTAGGCGACAAGCTAGTCACAGTTTGAGCTAGAGACAACATTCGGATCAGCAAGTCGTTTACCCTACCTTGAATGGATGCGGCTGAAGAAGACCATTGAAATATCTTTTGCCAATATGAAAAGACTTCCCCAACAATATGAAGGTCACCCACATGATGAGGAAATATGGGTGCCGCCCAAACCAAGGGCTCATTAGAAACTCTCAAGGAATAAGGGAGCACCAGATTTTAAAGATAATCCTTCGAAACATGACCCTACAAAGGATCAAGCTGCACAGAAAAAAGGGAAGTCTCCCCTCTGCACCTCAAATCAGATTTTCCCAAACAGAGGGGTTCAAGCGTCAAAAGCGACTTTAGTCATTAGGTGTTCTCCTTCTGATTCTTAGGGTTATAAATCCAATGACTATTAGAGATTACTCCTCGGGGCCAGCCCGACCCCCGAGCATTGTAGGGCACATATTTCCCTATTAATTACAAAGAATGTCATTCTTACTATCTGCTTCTCTTCTTGCTATTCATGTCTAAACCTCATTAATAACCACGTTTAAGCAAACGTTTTCAAAAGTGCGTCAAAGTAATCAAATTGCGCCATTGACCAAAATAAAAGTCAAATCCATCACCACTGATTGACTAGAAACACAAAATAAAGTTTTACCTCGTCATAAGTAAAGCCGTGTTTCGCCAATGTTGTACAAAAAGAAAAAAAATCAAAAGAAGCCCATAAAAGCTAAAGGCCAAAAAGTGAGGGCAAGATACCCGGTAGGAAACCCACCAAAGGGGGCTACGCAAAAGTTAGGGTAAACCCGCTAGGAAACCCGAACAACCATAAAGGGTAGTCTAGGCAAAAATTAGGGTTACAAAATAAAGTCCGCCAGGTTTCCAAAGCAAGATAAAAGAAACCTAGACAAAAGTTAGGACAAAACCAAAAAACAACATCCTAGACCGAAAACCCAAAGGGCGTACTAGGGAAGTCAATCGATCATAGCAAACGCCATCGAATAAGACGCCACTCCATAAACAAAACGTTGTCTAAACTAGCCTAAACACTCTAACCAACCTTGGCTAGCCATGCTTACAAAAACCATTTTTTGTCAAAATAAGACAAATCTAAAACACAAGCCTTTGAATTAAATATCCTCTTCTTTCTCTTCTCTTGACCCTTACTACTACAGACATTCTAGTAATTAGTAGGGAAATGTGGAGATAGTAGTCAATAGGAGGATTGACATCCCCAAGGAAAGGGAGGGGCGCACCGACATGGCAAGTCGCTCTACAATTAACACAATCATTCTTCGGTCACGGTAAAATTGAGACAACAAAATGGGTACAGACCTATCCCCGTCGACGAAAGCACATAATGTCGAAGCTCATCGAAGCTCAAGCACATTGGTTAATCCTTTTGAAAAATTAATTGGAATAGTATTATAGGATGCATATCGCGAACATTGCATGCATATGATAGGCTCCTATCTCTCAAAAAAGAAAAAAGAAGAGAAAGAAAAATACAATAAAAAGAATAATGCCTGCTAGGATATTCTTAGGCAAAAGTTAGGGTAGCCCGCTAGATCGAAAACCCGCAAAGGGCGGTCTAGGCAAGAGTCAGGGCATTCATAAAAAAGGAAAAAGCCCGCTAAGATATCCTAGGCAAAAATTAAGGCAGCCCGCTAGACCGAAAACCCCAAAAGGGCGGTCTAGGCAAAAGATAGGGTTAAACCAAAAAAAATGAACAAAAGAGAAAGGTCCTTCATCATAATCATGAAAGTCCAACAGGAGAATGCCAGTCACTTCCCCAGATGCATCAATAAAAAAGAATAGATTGCATTTAGGGCATCCACACACAAGTAGTCGCATAAAACGACTTTGTCAATGTCAAAAATGAAAAAATAAAAATCACCTCAAATAAAAAACAAAAACGAAAAGCATTCATGCATATAAGGAGACTAGCTCCATGATTGTGATTGAAAACAGGATTACTGAAACCGAGTCTCCAAAATAAAGCCTTCAAGAAAATGGAGCAAGTTGTCAATCAAGCAACTCATCAAAATAAGAGCTTCCAAAAATCAAGAGCTCCAGCTACCATCCTTCTACCCAGAAAAAGGAGGCACATATAAGAAGAAGAGCAAGTTGTCATCATCAAATAAGCTCAAAAGAAATAAGAAGCTTCCAGAAGCCAAAGCTCCAATCATCACAATAAAAGAGGGCACAATCATCAAGACATCATAAAAGAAAAGCCGACGGAAAGGCTTAGTCATCCCCAAGAGGATCCCTGCCTACTCCGAAGGCAACACAAAAATTACCTCACGGCTCAACATTACCACCACATGAGTCATCGAGCACACTCACCCAAAGTCCCCTCCATACTCCCCCAATGGAGAATAAAGGCTTCAAGAGCCCATCATCATCAACAATCAAAAGAGTCCAATCTCCATACCATCAAGGGCTCAACAAAAAGAAAGAAGAAAAGAAAAAAGTAGAAAACCCTTACATCCCCAGTGGATGTCCAAAAAGGCCATGACAGAGAAGGCCGAATAAAAATCCTCAAGTGGATCTCCAAAAAATTCAACAAAAGAGGAATCAGAAATTCCCATCCCCCAGTGGAATAAGTGCTTCGCAAATATAAGAAGTCAAGACTCCATCCCAGCAAAATCAGATCCCCAGGAAGTCAACTAATGCCCTAGTGGATCACTAAAGAAAGAAAACGTCATCCCTAGTGGACCTTCCCCAAAAAGAAAGGAAAAAGCCAGCGTAATAAAAAGAGACTAAAAAGTAAAAAGGCTTACGCATTATCCCCACAAAAGCCAGATTTCAAAATCGCGATAAAAAGAGATAAATCGCGGAAAAAAGGCGAAATCAAAACCATTGCAGCAGAATAAAGAGCTTCAAGGAAAATAGCTCTAACCTTCTACACCAATAAACGAAGGTACACCAGAAAAAGCCAACGGAAAGGCTTGATCATCCCCAGCAGAATAAGAGCATAGGCAAAGCCAGCTCAAAACAACAGCATTCAACAAGGAGTCAAAAACTCCATTTCTCCCTAAGGGGCAAGACAAAATAGATCTCCGGGAAAACAATCAAATCCCCGGCGGATCATCAAAAAGAGAAAAATCATCTCCAGTGAGCCTACGACAAAGGCAAATTTCAGACTCACATCCTTAGAAGAGTTATTTGCCTAGGCATAGGCAAGATCTGGCAAGCGAGAGCCCATTTCCCCAGAAAGGGACATCAACCTATTTAGAGGCAAGCAAAGTATAAAATCTTCACCAATGAAGCATCTGCCTACTCAGAGGCACAATAAACAAAAAACTCCATTTCCCCAGAGGAATAAGAGCCTGAAGAAACCAGCTCTCATCAACACCAAACAAGGAGTCACAACTCCATTCCCAAAAGGGCGACCAAAATAAGATCCCCAAGGAGTCGACCAATTCCCCGGTGGATCGCCAAAAAACTTACCCCCAGAGAGCCTATTGCAAAGGCAAAACTCCAAACACATATCCTCAGAAAGTTACTTGCCTATATCACCTAACATGGATATCCCTAGTGGAACGCATAGGCAAAACCTTGCAAGCAAAAAAGCAACATTAACCTATTCAGAGGCAAAGAAGCGAAACCAAAAGTCTTCACCTCCAAATGAAGCATTTTGCCTACTCAGAGGCATCACTAGAGAACTCAATGGAGTATCCGCCTACTCAGAGGCATCACTAGAGAACTCAATGGAGTATCCGCCTACTCAAGAGGCCTCACCAAATCCCTAGAGGATTCCTGCCTACCTAAGAGGCACTCATCAAAAATTCCCGACAACCAGCAAAGTCGGATGACCACTACCAAAAGAACAAAAACAAAGGATCCCTGGCAATCAACAAAGGTCGGGCGAACACCAACAAAATCCCCGGCGTGATCCGGATGACTATTCAAGAAATCTAAAAAACAGTCAACTCAACATAAGACGCATTCTCTAGAAGAATGCGCTTGATCTACGCCCGAGCCAGATCAGTAAGTCGCATTACCACCCTGATGGGGGGCTCATACCCATCCGGTCCCATACAACGGACCGTACCACCCTGATGGGGGGCTCGTACCCATCCAGTCCCGCACAACGGACTGCAACTACCAGCCTGATGGGGGGTTTATACTCATCAACCGAAGGATCGGCTACGTCAGGAGTAGTATCCGGAGGTTCCACCACGTGTCCATCGAAGGGATCGGCTACGTCAGAAGTAGTATCCTGGAAGTGCACGAGCACAAAAATCATTCCCCAGAGAGTCGGCGCATGAGCGACCTGAGCAGTAAGCCGCCATCACCACCAGTCCTACGCAGTGGACTGTACCAGCCAGATAGGGGGTTCATACCTATCAACCAGCACATAAGAGGCGCCTAACCGGCGCATGGGCCACATGAACTGTAAGCCGCCATTACCACCCTGATGGGGGGTTCATACCCATCCGGCCCCACACAACGGACCGTACCACCCTGATGGGGGGTTCATACCCATCCGGTCCCACACAACGGACCGTACCAGCCTGATGGGGGGTTTATACCCATCAACCAAAGGATCGGCTACGTCGAAGTAGTATCCGGAGGTTCTACCACGTGTTCACCAAAGGGATCGGCTACGTCGAAGTAGTATCTCGGAGGCACACGACCACCACATCTCCCCGGAGGATCATCCGCCACAAGATGGGACATCCGAAAGGCAACCGGGCAAGAGGGTCAACTCCTTTACCCCCAGCCGATCATCCCGACAACGAAGGCCGACGGTCGACCGGATGGGTAAAGGGGGGCAGCTGTAGACCCCAAATCTTGCCCGGGCTCCAAATAAAGTCAGAAGATCCCCTATTCGAAGACGGCCGAAGCCTAACAAGCCACTAGGAGAGACTATTAGGCTCCCGTACCAAGATAGGAGGGTTTTTTTGGCCCAAAATAAAGATTCTCGCGTTGAAGGGGACTCCCGGGTCAAGTCTCGCTCAAGCGAGTATGTCCGTCGCTTGAGCGACGGATGCCTCAAACAAAAGGGACTTCCGGGTCGAGTCTCGCTCAAGCGACTGATGTACTCGCTTGAGCGATGGATGCCTCAAACAAAGGGACTTCCGGGTCGAGTCTCGCTCAAGCGACTGATGTACTCGCTTGAGCGACGGATGCCTCAAACAAAGGGAACTCCCGGGTCAAGTCTCGCTCAAGCGACGGATTTCTCGCTTGAGCGAGCGAAGGACGAGACGGCGGTCTCGTTTTTCCAGACGGCGGTCTCGTTGCCTACAAAAACGAGACGGCGGTCTCGTTGGACGAGACGGCGGTCTCGTTGGACGAGACGGCGGTCTCGACCCTGTCAGACGAGAACGGCGGTCTGGACCCTGACAGCGCGAAAAACTATAAATAGGGGTCCTCCCCCCCTCATTTCCACACCACAGCTGCATAGCTCTCCCTTCTCTCTAGAACTTCTCTCTAGAATCCCTCCGACGCATTTCCGGAGTTTCTGAGTGTTTTAAAGAGTGATTTTCGGCGTTCGAGAGGTTTCCGACGTCTTGTAGAGTGAAGGGCTGCCATAAAGCACCCTATTTTTTCCAGAGAATTAATATAAAAAGCGTGCTTCGAAGGTTCAAATTCTCTCTTTCCACCTTTACTGCTTTTATCTTAAATTATGCAGTAGATAGTAGGGCCATGTAGTCATACTTTTAAATTCCACAGAATAAAAAGGGCAAAAGTGCGTTTTTCTAGTTTATCAATAAAAATAAGCCGGCCTATCATAGGGAACCCGAAAGGGGCGTCGCAAAGGGACTAATACTCCCTTTGCACGTAACCAACTCCCTTACCCAACTCTGGTTCTAATGACCAAAGTTGGTTTTCGAAAACCAACGCCTTTTTAAACCCCTTTTCCGATGTTTATGGTAAAAATATCGGTGGCGACTCCATAGAACCCAAAATAAATAAGTCCTTGGATTAGCCCGGTTATCGGACAGCCCAAGGACTCTTTTTGAAAACCTCGCCCCTAGGTTAGCCCGGTTGTCGGACAACCTAAAGGCGTTGTAACCACCAATAAAAAACGCGAAAACAAGAGGGTCGATAAAACCATCGCGTCGCTCCGACCGCCTCTTTTTGACGGCGGCGACAAGGCTTTAAATATTTCTCCCCCTATTTTGATTATAATAAGAAAGAATTCTTCTATAACAATCATAAGAGCTCCCCCTCAAAATATGCATAATTTGGAGATAACTCCCCCTCAATCAAAGCATTAAAAGAACACCACATTTTATTTCAGAAATAAAAATACATTACAAATAAAAAACAAATTTAAAATTCTTCACTATCATCACTATGAAAGTGTGCATCAAATCTATTTTCTAAATGGCACACTTTATCATCTACATTAGATATACGACAAATTATTTCCTCATGCCGTACTCTAGAAAGAGTGAAGAATGCCTGCATCCTCTGATTCATATCAGATAACATTTCTTCCATAGATTGTCGGGTTTCATGATGAGCAGAGGAAGTTCCAACACTTTGGATTTGATCAGAGGGAACCTCAGTAGTGGGAGGCATATCTTCATCAGAATCTTCATTATTATCACCTTCATTTGGAACATCATCCTTATGAACATAAATATCGTTGACACGCACCATTTGAAGTTGGATTAATGTGTTGTCCAGCATGCAATTTAAGTTATTTGTTCGAACTGTTTGTTCACCTTCGACATTTACTCCTTTGTATTCAAGAATGCGAGAGACAAGGAGGGCATATGGAATTTTGAAGGTGGGATGACGTTTGGCTTTTAACATAGTAATGGTGACAAGGACGCCCCAATCTAAAGGCTCATTATTCATTATGGCATGAATAATACGAAGATCAATTGAAGAACATTGAGCATGGTTCGTAGCCCGGGGACATAGGATCCAGACAAGTAAGTGCAAAATCATGTGTTCCTCCTTCTTCAAAGGTCCAGCTAGGAGGAGACGCCCAATGTCCATGGAGGGGTTTCGCAGAAAAGATCGGTAAGCCAAGATCCTGTCAAAATCATCTAACTCACCATACATGTTAATAGCATCTTCTCTAATAGGAAAGTGCGCAACATTTTCCCAAATATCATCATCAAGAATAATTGTTACCCCCTTTACTCGAGAGGTAGCAATTTGATCTCTAAATTTGAACCTAGAGTAAAATACCCTAACTAAATCAGGATAATATGTACCTTGCATTTGGATGAAAGGGAGAACTCCTTGAATTTCAAGGAGATTAGGAAAGTTGAATCCCCTATTGATGAATTGCTCACCAATAAGGAATTTAGGAGAAATAATACCACGTTCCTTCCAATAGGACAGAAATTCTTGTTGGCCTTCTGCATCAGAGATCCATCCTTCTATAGAATTAGGATAGGGATGAGATGAGGGTGCAGATCTTCTTCTAGTGGGGATTTTTGCACGAGAAGATGAGGTCATTGAAGGATTAGAAGAGTAACAAGAAGATTTAAGAGGACAAGTTAAGTGAGAAGAATGCAAGATTGATAGAATGAGGCAAGAAAGCTTGATTTCAAGAGATAGAAGTGATTATAAGTGGAATGGAGGTCCCTATTTATAGCCAAGCATCTCCAATGGTCATATGAAAGTGAATAAGGGTCAAAAGAGTCGTTGGAAATGGCTAGGAATCCAAACTTGCCAGGTTTAATCGATTCAAACTCAAGTTAATCGATTAAACCACTACCAAACCCATTTAATCGATTAATTTGGGCTGGTAATCGATTAATACTGATTTTAATCGATTAATGGTCGAATTAATCGATTAATCCAGAGAGGAATGTCATGTTTTGGGTGTTTTGGATGCAAATAATTGATTATAACTCCAATTAATCGATTATTCCAGAGAGATCATCAAATATTTGAGGTTTATGCACATGACACTAGTGGAAAAATAGCATTCTATGACGAGTTTTTATCACGGTCGTAGTCCACCCGTCATAGTATGTAGTGCGGTGGCAATTTTGTAATAAAATCATAAACTTTCTATGTTGGGTAAATTTTAACCGACATAGTAAGTGGAAAGTTCACTTTCTATGTCGGGTAAGATTTAACCGACATAGAAAGTGAACTTTCTATGTCGGGTAAAATTTAACCGACATAGAAAGTGTATTTGATGACGGGTGTTAGGGCAACCGACATAGTATCTTCTGTTTTACCCTGCTGCAACGCTCCATTTCATCACTTCACCCATAGCAGAGCTCCCCGTTCTCTCTGTCTCTTCTACGAACGTCATCGCCTGTGTACATTTCTCCCCTCCCAGCTTTGCTCGTCACGCCACCTCGCTAACTCGTACGTCGTGCCGCTCGCCGCTATCGTCGTTGGTGCCCGTCGCCCGTGTACGTTTCTCCCCACCCAGCTCCGCACGTCACGCCACCCGCCACCTTTGTAGGTCTTCAAGAGGTAAGTTTTCGTGCTTGCTTTAGCCATTGTAGGTTTGAATCGGTAAGTAATAATGCTGTCAAGAGAGGGAAAGATCACGGGTGGCTTTAGCTAATTTAGAGATTTATTGTAAGTAGTTTAGTCATTTGAATGTGTTTCTGTAGGCATTCTTTCGTGATTTTGATTTTGAAAATTAGATTTGTATTATAATGTAGTTATTTCATTTTAAGTGAAAACTATCATCACTTATGCTCACCCTAATGTGAGACAATACGGTTAGCCTTGATTGGAGTCAGTTATGAAATGATCCATTGTAGGACAGAACTTCCTATTGAAAGATTAAAATATCCAATCACGTGACATCGCAATTTCAGCAGAACATGTTGGATGTTATCATCCTCAAACTATACTTATATGTTGTGTTATGTGACAGAAGGTAACAATGGGTCGGAGTTGGATCAATTATAGACGAACAACAAATGAATATGAGAGTGGAGTAGAACAATTCCTTGAATTTGCTAAGATGAATGTTCCGGATAATGATGGAAGATTCTATTGCCCTTGTGTTAACTCGCTTGAATGAGCGAAGATTACCGATCGAAGTTATTCGGGAACATGTTCTTTGTGATGGTTTCCTAAAGAGTTACATAAAGTGGACATGGCATGGTGAATTATTAAACATGCCAAGTGTAGAAGACAAAGAAGAAGTTGATCTAGAGATGGATGATCAGCTGGAGGAAATGATTCGTGAGCTTGGACAAGATGCCTTCCAACATACACATGTGTACGAAAAGTTGTCCAATGATGCAAAAAAGCCTTTGTATACAAATTGTACTAAGTTCACACGATTGTCGGCGGTACTAAAATTGTTCAATGTGAAGGCAAAGAATGGGTGGACTGATAAAAGTTTCACAGAATTGCTTGAGTTGTTGAGTGACATGCTCCCTGAAGGTAACGCATGTCGCCGCCGTCCGTTCTGACGTCCTGGGACATCTTGAACGTTTATGCGAACGGTCGCGAAAAGATGGTTGAGACTCACGTTTTTTGATTAAAAATATGTTCATTGCTTCCGAGGCGCTCAACACTGAACTATCCTCTAATAGAAGCAAGGTTTTCGAAAAAGGGTTCTTCTGGAGTCGCCACCAATGTTTTGACCATAAACATTGGAAAAGGATAAAAAGGCGTTGATTTTATTAAAAACCAAACTTGGCCATTATAACCAGAGTTAGGTAAGGGAGTTAGTTACGTGTGGGGAAGGTGTTAGCACCCCACAACGCCCCTTTCGGGTTCCCTATGACGGATTAATTCATTTAAGTTAAGATTACAAGAAATTACGCGATTACCCTTATTTTATTGCATAATGTTAAGAATGGATATCTACATGATTTTATTTCTTATTGCATACAGAAAGCAATAAATAAAGCAGTAAAAGATAAGAGAATTGAACAGAACCTCCGTAGCAAGCTTTGTATATCGAATCTTGAATCACAAGGATGCGTTTTGGCAATCCTTCACTCTACAAAGATTCTCCTCTCCAAATACAAGATCGACTCGACTCGATTTTACAGAAGAATCGAATGCTGGAATATGATTCCTTAACTGATTGTTACCTTATAAAGGCAATCAGAGAGTTCATTCGAAGAGGGAAGAGGATAGACAAGTACTGGGAGTTGTCTGGTGTGTGGAACAGTGGCAAATGAGCTTCCAATTTATAGTTTTCGCTGCCTGCACCCTTGGGACGCGTGTTTGGAGTGGGACGGCCGTCTGGGTTGGGATGGCCGTCCCAAATGCAACATTTACACTGACTGAGACCACCTAGGGAGCTGGGACTGGCAGTCCCATTTGGGACGGCCGTCCCACTTGGCCAGGGAAGGTTGGGACGGCCGTCTCGACCTTGGGACGGCCGTCTCGACCTGTTTTGGCCAGCTTTCGTGTTCTGGGACCCCCGGGAAGCTTTCCTTTGTGTATTCGGACATCATTTGATGCCGATAAATGTCCGTTGAAGCTTTATCTTCATATAGGAAGTCTTCTTGGCCTTTTACAGAGATGGCTGTCGAGCCTTGTCTTTGTTGTAGGAAGTCTTTTTAGCCTTTATTGAGAGACCGTCTGAACTCCGAGTTAGTTGTAGGAGGTCTCCTTGGTTTTTATTTAAGAAGCAGGGCGAACTTTATCTTCGTGTGAAGTTTCCCTAGCTTTTATTGAGAGGCCGGGCAAAATTAGGGGTCTACAGCTGCCCCCCCTTCACCTGCCTAGCTAATTTGTTGGCTTGATATGTCAACAAAATTAGTTGGTAGGGGAAGGAGTTAACCCTTTTGCCCGGTCATCCTTCGGATGTTGCTCTTTGCTGATCCTCCGGATGATAAATATTTTGATAGGTACCAACCCCTATCTGGTTTGAGTCTTATTTTGTAAGGCTCTGGTGAGTAGTTACCCTCACCCGGTATGAGTCTGCATTTTGCTGGACTCTTGTGGGTACCTACCCCCACTAGGTATAAACCTTGTGTTTACAAGGCTTTGGTGAGTACCTACCCTCACCCGGTATGAGTTCGCATTTTGCTAAACTCTTGTGGGTACTTACTCCCGAGGTGCTCAACACTGAACTATTCTCTAATAGGAGTAAGGTCTTTGCAACCCATTTTTGTAATGCTTAGGTGAGTATTTTACTCCACCTAATGCATTCTGCTAAGTTTGGATGAGTACCTACCCCCATCTAGTACAAACCTTATTTTATAAGGTTTTGGTGGGTACCTACCCCCACCCGGTATGAATCTGCATTTTTGCTAGATTCTGATGAGTACCAACCCTCATCCGGTATAAACCACATTTTATAAGGTTTTTGGTGGGTACCTACCCCCACCTGGTCCGAATCTGTATTTTGACAAATTCTGATGGGTACCTACCCCCACCTGGTCCGAACCCCGTTTTGCAAGGCTCTGATGGGTACCTACCCCACCTGGTCCGAACCCCGTTTTGCAAGGCTCTGATGGGTACCTACCCCCACCTGGTCCGAACCCCGTTTTGCAAGGCTCTGATGGGTACCTACCCCCACCTGGTCCGAACCCCGTTTTGCAAGGCTCTTAGGACGCACTTTTTGGTAGTTCATCCTATAGTTGTTTGGTTTTGGAAATGTGTTGGCGGCTTATCGTTTTTTTATCATGCGCCTATTCCATGAGGAATATTTTATTTTGACTTTTTGACTTTTCTGTTAGTCATCCGGTTTTACCGGGGATTCTTTGTTTTTGGCTTTTTCGTTTAGCCATCCGGCTTTGCCGGGGATTCCTTGTTTTTGGCTTTTTAGCCATCTAGTTTTGCCAGGGATTCTTGATTTTTGGCTTTTCTGTTTAGCCATCTGGCTTGGCCGGGGATTTCTTGTTCTTGGCTTTTTTAGCCATCCGGTCTTGGCCAGGGATTCTTGATTTTTGGCTTTTCTGTTTAGCCATCCGGCTTGGCCGGGGATTTCTTGTTCTTGGCTTTTTAGCCATCCGGTCTTGGCCGGGGATTCTTGATTTTTGGCTTTTTTGTTTAGCCATCCGGCTTGGCCGGGGATTTCTTGTTTTTGGCTTTTCTATTTAGCCATCCGGTTTTTACCGGGGATTTCTTTGTTTGGTTGCCTCTTTTTAGGCGGGAATCCATTGGGGATTTATTGATTTTTGTCGATTTTGCCTCTTGGTTAGGTGAATGCTCCACTTGAGGATATTTGCTCTTGATAATACCTCTGAGTAGGCGGAGTGAATGTTTTGCAGTTCACTGGGGATATCCATATTGGACGATTAACTCCCTGTAAATTTGAATTTGTAATTTGCCTCTGCTGATAGGCTTACTGGAGAAAAATCTTCTTTTTGGTGATTCACCGGGGGATTGATTTGTCATCTAGGGAGGAATGGAGTTTTTGACTCCTTGTTGGATGTTTGTTGTTTTGAGCTGGCTTTGCCTATGCTCTTATTCCATTGCAGAATGGGTTCTGCTTTTTTCCTTGCGATTGTGCTTTTTCGTGATTTTGGAATTTTGATTGCGTGCCCTTTTCTTTTGTACGCGCAGGCTTTTTATTATCTGCTGGGGATGAAGAGGTTTTCTTTTTTTCTCTTTTCCCTTTTTTAGCGGCCCTGGGGAATTTCGTCGGCCTGGGGGTATGATGGAGTCTTGGCTCCTGGCTTTGCAAAGCTCTTATTTGAGCTGGAAGATGGAAAAATTTTGTTTTCCTCTTTTTGTCTTTTTGTAGACTTTTCTTGATATGTTCTTTTTGGGGATTTTCGTGTGGCCTTTCTGTAGTGGCCTCTGTGAGGGGAAAAATTTCTTTCTTTTCTTTCTGTTGCCCCTTGGTGATGTGGAGGATTTTGACTCCGTATTTTCTTTGATGGACTCTTGAGTAGTCCTTATTCTCCTTTGGTGAATGAAGTGGAGACTCCTGCATTAGTGTGCTTGATGACTCATGTGGTGACGAAGCTGAGTCGTGAGATAATCTCTTTGTCTTGCCTCTGGAGTAGGCAAGGATCCTCTTGGGGATAATTGAGCCTTTCCATTGGCTTTTTTCCATTTTGATGGTTTTCCTTCTTTCTTGGATGAAAGGTGTTGATTAGAGCTATTTTCTTTTAAGCTCCTTATTTGGAATGGTTGACGACTCATGTGGTGATGTTGAGTCGTGACGTAATTTTTGCCTCTAGAGTAGGCAAGGATTCTCTTGTGGATAACCAATCTCTTCTTATTGGCTTTTCTATTTTTGATGTACCTTCTTTTATTGGTGTAGAAGGTTGATGGTTGGAGCTAGATTTCTTGGAGCTCTTTATTCTGCTGAAATGGTTTTTGATTTCATCTTTCACGATTCTGATTTTCATTTAGAGGCTGGATTTTGGCGCCTTCTATTTTTAATCACAAGCATGGAGACTATCCTCCTTATATGCATGTTTATTATTCTTGTTTGAAGAAAATTATTTTTTCTTGATTTTGACAAAGTCGTATTATGCAACTACTTTGTGTGTAGATGTCCTAAATGCAATCTATTGTTTATTTATTTTTGATACATTTAGAAAGTAACTGGCCTTCTCCCGTTGGCTTCTCATGAATACGCCGATGGGCTCCTCCTTTATGACCATGATGGTGGGCTCTTCTTTTGTTCATCTTTTGGTTTTAGCCCTATCTTTTGCCTAGACCGCCCTTTATGGGTTTTTGATCTAGCAGGCTGCCTTAATTTTTGCCTAGAATATCTTAGGGGGCTTTTGCCTTATCTCTTGCCTAGATCGTTCTTTTGGGGTTTCCGATCTAGCATGCTACCCTAATTTTTACCTAAGAATATCCTAGCAGGCACTTATTCTTTTATTATTTTTATGCTTCCTCTTTTTAGATGCATGCTTGATCTTTGATTAAAAGTCTTTGTGCATATTTATGATTTATCAATAAAGAGGCATTTCCATAATATTTGGTCAAGAGAAAGGAAATGAAAATGAATTTTATTGATAAATGAGCAAAAGTTTTATTTCTTTTATAGAAGGATTTCGAAAGGTATTTAGAAGAATGGATGGCTGGGGTTGGTTATACTGTATAGGCTTAAACAGTCATGTCCATGATATCTGCCCCCTAGTTCTCCTAATTGCTTCAGTTGAGATGCCTGAGCTCAGAGTGAAGACCATGCAGACTGCTTGCTTCCTGGAAGAATGTTACCTTAGCCGCCTTTTCGGTTTTCGACTAAAGTAACCATTGCTCTTAGTTTTTTTTTTTTACCTCTTCTTTTTGCCTAGGACGCATCCTAGCGAGGAATATGGACCCTATCTTTTGCCCAGGAATGTCCTTTGCGGATTTTCATTCCTGACGGGTCATGAGCAATGTCTTCAAGCATAATACTTCTTCACTGCGTCAGAATTGATCGGGTGTCGAAGTTCTTCCCCATCCATATTAGTGAGGATAAGTGCCCCACCTGAGAAAGCTCGTTTGACCACAAAGGGTCCTTCATAATTTGCTGCCCATTTTCCAATTTTATCCTTCTGGGCTGGAAGCAATTTTTTTATAACTAGATCCCCTTCTTGATAAGTATGAGGGTGGACCTTTTTATCATAAGCCTTTTTGATCTTCTTTTGATAGGCTTGTCCATGACATATAGCATTCAGCCATTTTTCATCGATAAGGTTTAATTGGTCGTATCGACTTTGAACCCATTCGGCTTCTGTTAGTTTTGCTTCCATTATAATTCGCAAGGAGGGTATTTCGACCTCTATTGGTAACACGGCCTCCACACCATATACCAGGGAAAATGGAGTAGCCCCTGTTGAAGTCCGTACAGATGTTCGATAGCCATGAAGAGCAAAGGGCAACATTTCATGCCAGTCCCTATAGGTTTTAACCATCTTTTGAACAATCTTCTTGATGTTCTTATTGGCCGCTTCTACTGCGCCATTCATTTTGGGTCGATAAGGAGAAGAATTATGGTGTTGAATTTTGAAATCCTGGCATAGTTCTTCCATCATCTTATTATTCAGATTGGACCCGTTATCGGTAATGAGACGATGTGGGATGCCGTATCGACATATGATATTCTTCTTAACAAAGGTGACCACTACCTTTTTAGTCACATGTGCATAAGATGCAGCTTCTACCCATTTAGTGAAGTAGTCGATGGCTACCAAAATGAATCGATGACCATTGGATGCTTTAGGTTCAATAGGTCCGATAACATCCATGCCCCACATAGCGAATGGCCAAGGTATAGCCATAACGTTGAGAGGTATTGGTGGAACATGTACATTGTCTGCATGCACTTGACACTTATGACATTTTCTGGCATACTGATGACAGTCTTTTTCCATTGTGGACCAAAAGTATCCAGCCCTGAGGATTTTCCTAGTCATGATATGCCCTGGTGTATGGGTCCCGAAGGTTCCTTCATGTATTTCTTTAATCAATTTTTGTGCTTCTTCAAGATTTACACATCTTAATAAAGTGGAATCAAAATTCTTTTATAAAGGGTTTCTCCTATCATCATAAACCCTATGGCCCTTTTCCGAATGATCCTCTTGTCATTGTCACTGATTCCCTCGGGGTATTCACCCTTTACCAAGTATCGCCTTATGTCATGATACCAAGGGGCTTCGTCTTTTTCACTATCCGTCATCATGCAGAAGGCTTGTTTATTGTGCCTTTTGACTTGGATGATGGGCATCTCATGTTCTTGTTCTAATGCGAACATGGATGATAATGTTGCCAGTGCATCTGCAATCTGGTTATCTTCCCGAGGGATATACTCAAAACTGATGTTTTCCATTTTTGAGGTCATATTACGAATGTACTCCAGATAAGGGATTAATTTGGAGTTTCTAGTTTCCCATTCACCCTTGAGTTGGTAAATAACAAGGGATGAGTCACCGAATACTTTGAGTCTAGTCACCCCATGATCCAGAGCTGCTTGAATACCTAGAGCACAGGCTTCATATTCCGCCATATTGTTTGTGCAATCAAAGTTTAATCTAGTTGTTACTGAGATATACTTCTTTTCAGGAGATATTAAAATAGCTCCTATCCCATGTCCCAATAAGTTTGAAGCTCCATCGAAAAACATGATCCACTCATTATCTTCACGTTCTTCATGTTGGACATGCATTATGTGCTCATCTGGAAAATCATCTTGGAGGGATTGATATTCGTCAGTTGGCCCATGTGCCAGATATTCTGCTAGAGGACTGCCTTTGATAGTTTTCTGAGTGACATGAACAATGTCGAATTCTGAGAGGAGTACCTGCCACCTGGCTATCCTTCCGGTCAAGACGGGTTTTTCAAATAGGTATTTGATTGGGTCCATTTTAGAAATCAACCAAGTTGTATGTCTGACCATATATTGTCGAAGGCGCTGAGTTGCCCACACCAATGCGCAACATGTTTTTTCGAGTGGTGTATAACGGGTCTCATAGTTTAGAAATTTTTTACTAAGGTAATATATGGCTTGTTCTTTTTTACCCGTATCATCTTGTTGACCGAGCACACACCCCATGGACTCATCGAGTACTGAAAGGTAAAGAATCAGGGGCTTTCCTTCCACAGGTGGTACCAGTACCGGGGGATTGGTTAGGCACATTTTGATTTTTTCGAAAGCTTGTTGACATTCGTCGTTCCAAACTTTCGGTTGGTTTTTACGCAATAACTTGAAGATAGGCGTGCACTTGTCCGTTAATTGCGCGATGAACCGTGCGATGTAGTTTATTCGGCCCAAGAACCCTCTGATTTCTTTTTCTGTCCTTGGTGGGGGCATTTCTACGATTGCCTTTGTTTTATCAGGGTCTACCTCAATTCCCTTTTTACTAACAATAAACCCCAAGAGTTTTCCTGATCGTACTCCGAATGTGCATTTAGCCGGATTAAGCTTAATCTGGTATTTCTGAAGTTGATTGAATAATTTCTTTAAGTACTGGAGGTGATCTATCTCGTTTTTGGACTTGGCAATCATATCATCCACATATACTTCGATTTCTTTGTGGATCATATCATGGAATAATGTTACCATAGCCCTTTGATAAGTAGCCCCTGCATTCTTAAGTCCAAAAGGCATTACTCTATAGCAGAATGTACCCCACGGTGTAATGAAGGAAGTTTTTTCTCTATCTTCAACAGCCAATTTAATTTGGTTATACCCTGCATATCCATCCATGAAAGAATAGAGAGTATTTGTAGCGGTGTGATCTACCAGCATATCAATATGCGGTAAGGGAAAATCATCTTTTGGGCTTACACGGTTTAAATCCCTGTAATCTACGCATACTCTGATTTTTCCATTTTTCTTTACAACTGGCACAATGTTAGCCAACCATTCAGGGTATTTTGACACAATCAGAAAATTGGCGTCCAACTGTTTTTCTACTTCTTCCTTAATTTTTAAGGACCATTCTGGCTTTACTCTTCTGAGCTTCTGCTTAACGGGCTGAAATCCCTCTTTTAGTGGTAGTCGATGTTCCACTATGCTATTATTAATCCCAGGCATATCATGGTAGGACCATGCAAATACGTCCACATATTCTTTTAGTAGTTGTATCAACCTCTCCCTGACATCATTGTCTATTTGGGTTCCAATATTTACTTCTTTCTTATTACCTTCCTGTCCCAAATTGATAGCCTCAGTTTTCTCCTGATGGGGCTGTATTGATTGAGATTCTTTTTCCAACAGTCTTTGCATGTTTGGGGAAATGGTCCCCTCCTCACTGTCTGACTCAATCCATTCGCCTTCGGCTTTCAGATCTTCCAGAGAGTTTTCAATCGCAGACATGACTGTATGGTTACGCTTTGTTTTAGATTTCTTTATTAGATGTATAAGAGGGAAAAGAATGAAAGAGAATATGAATATTATGAAAAAAAATGTCTCATTGTATTGATAGAAACAAAATATTTACAAAGCCCTCATTAACCAAAAAGCTTGTGATCATGGGAAGGGATCACGAGAAATACATCGGAAGTTTTTCGATATATTTTTATTATTATATTTTTTTATTATATATTTTTTAGAGATGGCAAAAATGATGAGCCCTAAATTGTTGGTCTTCTTTATCCCGTCTTTTATTCGGGCTTTGATAAGGGCTGGTCATCCACCTTTGGAGTAGATGCATCAAAGGTAATCCATCCCGCGTCTATTAAATCTTGGACCTTATGCTTTAAGGTCATACAGTTATCTACAGAGTGCCCCGGAGCATCCGAATGATAATTGCATTTTTCATTTGGCTTATACCATTCTGGATATGGTGGTTCCATTTTCTTGGAAGGGATGCGCGCGAGGAGCTTAGCGTCCAATAATTTTGGCAGCAGGCTTTCATAGGAAGTGGGTATTGGAGTGAATTTCCTTTCTTGTCTGCGCGACCTGGTCTGCTGCAAGGAGGAAGAAGGAGTGGCGAAGTTGATAGCATTTACGGCTCCTTCTTTCTTCTTTCCAAAGTTCTTTTTAAAGTTTTGAGTAGAGGAATTGGAGGGGGTCTGTTGTGCAATTCTTCCACTTTTCAGACCTTGCTCTACTCTTTCTCCTATAATGACTACATCCGCAAAGAGTGTTGATGTGTTCCCTATCATTTTGTCATAATAGGGACCAGTCAAAGAATTGATGAACATGAATGTAGTTTCCTTATCGGATAGAGGAGGTTCCACTTGCGCTGCCAATTCCCTCCATCTTTGGGCGTATGCTTTGAAGGACTCGTCGTCTTTCTTGCTTAATAATTGTAGATCTGCTCTTTCAGGGGTCAGATCGATATTATACTTATAACGACGAAGAAAAGCGTCCGCCAAATGTCTCCAGGTTTGGATTTGCCCCCCTTGTAGTTGCATATACCAGTTTAGGGCAGACTCAGCCAAGCTTTCCTGAAAGCAGTGGATCAGGAGTTTTTCATTATCTGCATATGCAGCCATCTTACGGTAGTACATTGTAAGATGGCTTTTAGGGCATGTTATTCCCATGTATTTTGGGAAGTCCGGAGTTTTAAACTTGTTAGGGAATTGGATATTTTTGACGAGGCACATATCAGCTGCCTCTTTAACATCAAAATTATGCCCCTCCATGGCTCTTAATCTCTCTTCAAGGGCAGTCAGCTGTTGTTTTGATACTTCCGGGGCATGAATATGTACTGCCCTTGCACCAGATTGGTCATGCTCATCATTGGGTTCCTCCTCTTCTTCTCGGTGGGAGGCTTGTCCACTTTGAGGCTCTTCCTGATGGAGATTTTGCTGGCGCATCATTTCTAGCATTTGAGCCATTTGCTCTTTTAGCGTATTAAGCTCAGTAGTGAGCTTTCGGTTTTGTTCCTCCAGCTGTTCCATCTTCTTAGCTTTCTGGGCGCGAGTAAGGACGGGCAGAAGACCAGCCACTTTCTAAATGATTTTAACAATTTTTATTATAGCCTTTCATTCCGAATGATTGGCGTGAATAAATATGCCTTAGACAATAGCTATGGTATCTTCTCAAAAGCCTATTGTAGACCCCTAATTTTGCCCGGCCTCTCAAAATAAAAGCTAGAGGAACTTCGCCCGAAGATGGAGTTCATCAGGCTTCCCAAAACCGAGGAAAACCTCCTGCAACAACACGGAGCTTGCTCATCTGCACGATAAAAGTTAAAAAGACCTCGTACAAACAAAGGAAAAGTTCGCCTGGCATCTTAATGAAGGCCAAGAAGACTTCCTACATGAAGATAAAGCTTCAACGGACATATATCGGCATCAATCCACGTCCGAAACAGGAAAGGAAAGCTTCCCGGGGGTCCCAGAACGCGAAAGCTGGACAAAGCAGGCCGAGACCACCGTCCCGTAGTTGGGACGGCCGTCCCAACTGGCCCAGAACAAGTGGGACGCGCGTCTCAGATGTGGGACGGCCGTCCCAAACGTCAGGGGGTCTCAGCCTTTGTAAAATTGCATTTGGGACGGCCGTCCCAACCCAGACTGGCCGTCCCAGATTGGCACAATGCAGAAAACGCGTTTGGGACGGCCGTCCCAACCCAGACGGTCGTCCCAAAGTTCCAGGCAGCGAAAAAACTATAAATAGGAGGTTCATTTGTCATTCTCCACACCCTAGACAACTCAGAAGACTTGTCTACTTCTCTCCCTCTCTCGAATGATCTTTCTGATTGCCTTTAATAGGTAACAATCAGTTAAGGAATTTGTATTCCGGCATTCGATTCTTCTAGAAATCTTAGTCGAGTCGAGTCTGTATTTGAGAGGAGAGTTGTTGTAGAGCGAGGGACTGCCGAAAAGCGTCCTTATTGTAACAGAGTTGATATATAAAGCTTGCTACGGAGGTTTTTCTCAAATCTCTTCTCCTTTACTGCTTTATTTATTGCTTCATAAAATGTAAATAAAATCATGTAGATAGCCATATTTATTGTACGAATAAAATAAGGGTAACTGCGTAATTTCTCATAATGTTCACTTAATGAATTAATCCGTCATAAGGAACCCGAAAGGGGCGTTGTGGGGTGCTAATACCTTCCCCACACGTAACTAACTCCCTTACCCGACTCTGGTTATAATGGCCAAGTTGGTTTTTATTAAAATCAATGCCTTTTTCTCCTTTTCCAATGTTTATGGTCAAAACATTGGTGGCGACTCCAAAAGAACCCTTTTCGAAAACCTTGCTTCTATTAGAGGATAGTTCAGTGTTGAGCACCTCGGAAGCAATGAACACAATTTTAACAAAAAACGCGAGTCTCACCCATCTTTTCGCGACCGCTCGCATAAACGTTCGAGACGTCCCCAGGACGTCGGAACGGACGGCGGCGACACCTATATTTTAAGAGTACCATACCCGCCTTGATGTGCTAACTTCCTTTTTCTAAAGGTTGTCAACATATCTTAGCACACTTATCTCTTCCAGATAAACGCGCTTGGGTCTCTTTTGCTATTGTCTAAGGATATCTAATAAATCCTAAAATGAATGTGTTTATGTATGAGAGATTTATTATAATGATGTTTATGCAGACTTTTCTTAGTGCATTTGTGTTCTCTCTCAGTTTTACCGCTTATTGAATGATGTGGTATGGATGATACGACTTTGCCAAGAATCTTTTTATTGCAAAAGGCATTTTTATGGCTTTAACTTGTTTTTATATTTTTTATGACCCTTTATCTCTTCTGTCGGTCAACGTGGCTACTTAGCTTACAAAGAACCTGAAACCAGGCTAGCTTAACTGAAGACTGTTTGAGATAAAGGTGATTATCTTATCACTTTTTAATTTTTAGGGTTTTTCATTTTTGTTTGTTGTATGATTACCCTATGCTAATGCATCAATACAAATGCAGCAAACGAATGCACACACAATTCATTCACCGACGAGCAGAGCCATGCTTATTTAATCACGAGGTAGGGTTTTCCTGCAGAAACGTGCTTGGTTTAGGTGGGTCTACACTGTTCTCACCAAGGCCAAAGGTCCCCAAGGTGCCCCCATTATAGGGACATCTCGAACGTTTATGCGAGCGGTCGCGAAAAGATGGTTGAGACTCGCATTTTTTGATTAAAAATATGTTCATTGCTTCCGAGGCGCTCAACACTGAACTATCCTCTAATAGAAGCAAGGTTTTCGAAAAAGGGTTCTTTTGGAGTCGCCACCAATGTTTTGACCATAAACATTGGAAAAGGATAAAAAGGCGTTGATTTTATTAAAAACCAAACTTGGCCATTATAACCAGAGTTAGGTAAGGGAGTTAGTTACGTGTGGGGAAGGTGTTAGCACCCCACAACGCCCCTTTCGGGTTCCCTATGACAGATTAATTCATTTAAGTTAAGATTACAAGAAATTACGCGATTACCCTTATTTTATTGCATAATGTTAAGAATGGCTATCTACATGATTTTATTTCTTATTGCATACAGAAAGCAATAAATAAAGCAGTAAAAGATAAGAGAATTGAACAGAACCTCCGTAGCAAGCTTTGTATATCGAATCTTGAATCACAAGGATGCGTTTTGGCAATCCTTCACTCTACAAAGATTCTCCTCTCCAAATACAAGATCGACTTGACTCGATTTTACAGAAGAATCGAATGCTGGAATATGATTCCTTAACTGATTGTTACCTTATAAAGGCAATCAGAGAGTTCATTCGAAGAGGGAAGAGGATAGACAAGTACTGGGAGTTGTCTGGTGTGTGGAACAGTGGCAAATGAGCTTCCAATTTATAGTTTTCGCTGCCTGCACCCTTGGGATGCGCGTTTGGAGTGGGACGGCTGTCTGGGTTGGGATGGTCGTCCCAAATGCAACATTTACACTGACTGAGACCACCTGGGGAGCTGGGACTGGCAGTCCCATTTGGGACGGCCATCCCACTTGGCCAGGAAAGGTTGGGACGGCCGTCTCGACCTTGGGACGGCCGTCTCGACCTGTTTTGGCCAGCTTTCGTGTTCTGGGACCCCCGGGAAGCTTTCCTTTGTGTATTCGGACGTCATTTGATGCCGATAAACGTCCGTTGAAGCTTTATCTTCATATAGGAAGTCTTCTTGGCCTTTTACAGAGATGGCAGGCGAGCCTTGTCTTTGTTGTAGGAAGGTTTTTTAGCCTTTATTGAGAGACCGTCTGAACTCCGAGTTAGTTGTAGGAGGTCTCCTTGGTTTTTATTTAAGAAGTCGGGCAAACTTTATCTTCGTGTGAAGTTTCCCTAGCTTTTATTGAGAGGCCGAGCAAAATTAGGGGTCTACAACAGATTGCCAACCCG
>OY731398.1:24391203-24466373 GCA_963425845.1 Sphenostylis stenocarpa
AGGCGGTCGGAGCGGCGCGATGGTTTTATCGACCCTCTTGTTTTCGCGTTTTTTATTGGTGGTTACAACGCCTTTAGGTTGTCCAGACAACCAGGGCTAACCTAGGGGCGAGGTTTTCAAAAAGAGTCCTTGGGCTGTCCGATAACGGGCTAATCCAAGGACTTATTTATTTTGGGTTCTATGGAGTCGCCACCGATATTTTTACCATAAACATCGGAAAAGGGGTTTAAAAAGGCGTTGGTTTTCGAAAACCAACTTTGGTCATTAGAACCAGAGTTGGGTAAGGGAGTTGGTTACGTGCAAAGGGAGTATTAGTCCCTTTGCGACGCCCCTTTCGGGTTCCCTATGATAGGCCGGCTTATTTTTATTGATAAACTAGAAAAACGCACTTTTGCCCTTTTTATTCTGCGGAATTTAAAAGTATGACTACATGGCCCTACTGTCTACTGCATAATTTAAGATAAAAGCAGTAAAGGTGGAAAGAGAGAATTTGAACCTTCGAAGCACGCTTTTTATATTAATTCTCTGGAAAAAATAGGGTGCTTTATGGCAGCCCTTCACTCTACAAGACGTCGGAAACCTCTCGAACGCCGAAAATCACTCTTTAAAACACTCAGAAACTCCGGAAATGCGTCGGAGGGATTCTAGAGAGAAGTTCTAGAGAGAAGGGAGAGCTATGCAGCTGTGGTGTGGAAATGAGGGGGGGAGGACCCCTATTTATAGTTTTTCGCGCTGTCAGGGTCGAGACCGCCGTTCTCGTCTGACAGGGTCGAGACCGCCGTCTCGTCCAACGAGACCGCCGTCTCGTCCAACGAGACCGCCGTCTCGTCCAACGAGACCGCCGTCTCGTTTTTGTAGGCAACGAGACCGCCGTCTGGAAAAACGAGACCGCCGTCTCGTCCTTCGCTCGCTCAAGCGAGAAATCCGTCGCTTGAGCGAGACTTGACCCGGGAGTTCCCTTTGTTTGAGGCATCCGTCGCTCAAGCGAGTACATCAGTCGCTTGAGCGAGACTCGACCCGGAAGTCCCTTTGTTTGAGGCATCCATCGCTCAAGCGAGTACATCAGTCGCTTGAGCGAGACTCGACCCGGAAGTCCCTTTTGTTTGAGGCATCCGTCGCTCAAGCGACGGACGTACTCGCTTGAGCGATACTTGACCCGGGAGTCCCCTTCAACGCGAGAATCTTTATTTTGGGCCAAAAAAACCCTCCTATCTTGGTACGGGAGCCTAATAGTCTCTCCTAGTGGCTTGTTAGGCTTCGGCCGTCTTCGAATAGGGGATCTTCTGACTTTATTTGGAGCCCGGGCAAGATTTGGGGTCTACAAGCCTACTATGATTGATTTTAAATATTATGTGGTATGTTTAATGTGTTTGTTAGTCTTACAGATAAAACAGGTTATTACAAGGCTTTAAAAGAAAATTTTGATCATCATAAAAAAGGGGGAGATTGTTGAACATTCAAGGACTTGATGTTGAACCTACATGGACATGAAGCTTGTTGATTTTGATGATGATTCAAGAACACAAGAACTTAGAGAGTTGAAGACTTGTTTTATATTGTAATAACTCTGTTTTGATTAGTTTGAGTCTGTAATATTAGAGTTTAAGATAGCCGGTACATAGTTTGCACTTTAGAAGCTTCAAAAGCTTAAATTTATCAAAGTGCGTCGGCTTTAATCGATTAAATGGTCAAAATAATCGATTATTACAATGAGAAAAACCATTTTTTGTATCTGTTCACTGTAATAATCGATTAACACACCTGTTAATCGATTAAGAGGCCTGTTAATCGATTAACAGGGCTTTTAATTGATTAAAACAGTGAGTTTTTGGGGTTCTGTTGATTTTGGCTCTGTAATAATCGATTAACACTTCATTTAATCGATTATTTCAGTCAGATTTTGATTTTCAACTTCAAATCAACCCTATTTTCGAAAACCCTAATCCCAAGACTCCTAGTTCCGAAATTCCCAATTCCCAAACCCTAATTTCTCTACTTAAGCTCCTCTATGGCACTCAAAAAATAAGAACAACCTTTTTCAAACAAAAGTTAAGTGTTGTGAGTGCCAGAGAACTGTTTGTTGAAGGAAAAAGGGGCTTTTGGAACCTGGTGTGGGCTAGAAGCGATAAGAATCACTAAGTGGAGTTCTTAGTGGATTATGTGCTGTGTCGTCTCTGGGGAAAGCTGTTCTTCATCTCTTGTGGATTTCAAGAGAGGTGTTTTCTTTACTTTATCTTTTCCATTGTAATCTGTTTATAACAACTTTGATTATAGTGACATCGTTAATCCTCTATTTGAGTGATTAGCAACTGGACGTAGGGTCTTTTGATCCGA
The DNA here is from genome assembly GCA_963425845.1 of Sphenostylis stenocarpa. NCBI lineage: Eukaryota > Viridiplantae > Streptophyta > Magnoliopsida > Fabales > Fabaceae > Sphenostylis > Sphenostylis stenocarpa. Next base: position 24,393,538 of record OY731398.1, read on the forward strand.
ACCAGTATAAATCTCCTGTGTAAGATTCTATCTCTTCTCTATTTACGTTTACACAGATTTTTAATCGGTAAAATTTGGGGAAAATTTTGAAAACCTAATTTTTGTTAAGAAACCAATTCACCCCCCCCTCTTGGTTTTGGTCCGACCACGCGAACATTCCGCTGCACGATTCTAACAGGGCCATGTAGTCATTATTTTAATTCTTCAAATAAAAGGGTAAAAGCATCATTTCAAACGTTTATTTATGAAATAACTGGTCTGTCATAGGGAACCTGAAAGGGGCATCGTAAGGGAGCTAATACCCCCCTTACACGTAACTAACTCCCTTACCCAACTCTGGTTTTAACTACCGAAGTTGGTTTTTCTAAGAAACCAACGCCTTTTTCTCCCCCTTTTTCGATGTTTCTGGTAAAAACATCGGTGGTGACTCCATAAGAACCCTTTCAAATTTGTTCTTAGATTAGCCCGGTTATCGGACAATCTAAGAACACCCTTTCGAAAATCTCGCCCTTAGGTTCAACCTAGTTATCGGACAACCTAGAGGCGTTGTAATCTTACCCATAATTAAACGAAAAAAAATGGAAAGTCGGAGCCATCGCGTCGCTCCGACCGCCTCTTTTGACGGCGACGATAAATGGCGACTCCACTGGGGAAGCCTAGAGAGTTGATCCCATTTAGTGATGGGTCAGTTTAATAAATAAACTTAGAAACTTCGCTTTTACCCTACCTTGTATTATAACATATTTATTTGCTTGGCTTTAATAACTGTTATTTGTTTATTTTACGCAATTGTTTGAAATAAAAACTATACACAAACCTTTGCACACAACAGTTCCCTCTACACCCGGGGGCAAGTGAGAAATCCATAAGGAGTGGGTGGCAGGTACGGTTTTCCATAGTGAGGGCCATGTGCCCACCGGTATGATCGGAAACAACCACTCAAGGTGATAACCTTCCTCTTTTGGCATAAAGACTGACTATGGCCTTAGTGCTAAGCATGGTCGGAAGGTTGGAGAGTGGGGACCCTATAATGGGGGCACCTTGGGGGACCTAAGCCTTGGTGAGAACAATTAGAACCTACCCTTGCCAATGCACTTTTCTGCAGGAAAACCCTACCTCATGATTAAAATGACTCCTCACGTGTTCGCGGATTACTAAATTGTGTGTGCATTTATTTGTTGCATTTGATTGCATAGCATAACCAAACAACGAAAAAAACCAGAAAAATATCTTTTACAATAAACGCCCTTATCTCGGACAGTCTGCCTTTTAGCTAGCCTGGTTTCAGGTTCTTTGTAAGCTAAGTAGCCACGCAGTCCGACAGAAGAGATAAGAGACACTAATATTATTCTTTCATAATAAACCATTTTATCTTAGACAGTCTGCCTTTTAACTAGCATGACTTCAGGTTCTTTGTAAAGTAAGTAGCCACGTAGTCTGACAGAAGAGATAAAAGGCTCTAAAACAAAATAAAATCAAATAAAGACCCAAATCAGATAAATGGGACCTTGTTCATAAACATTAAACTCATAAATTATCCATATAGGTAGTTTATTTTTATGAAAATAAACACGCAAATACTATCATACATCATGTAGAAATAAAACATGATAAACATTTAGGTAAAAACAAACACTCGCATGCATACCCACAATAAGCATCATGTTCATAAAACATGCATTTTGGTTTTTAGAAAATGGAGGGGACTAGTAGAAAATTGAAGAAAGTGGACATTCCTCGATACCATACTAAGAAACTGGAACGGCTTTGCACGATAATGTCACCAGAGGTCCGCTCCGACTTCGAAAAATCCTACGAACGGATTCTCGACCTGTTGAAGATCTATGTCGATCCCATTTTTATCAGGGTTCTAGTTCATTTTTGGAACTCTAGTCTGCACTGCTTCGAATTCCCGCAGTTCGATATGGTGCCTACTTTGGAGAAGTATGAGATTATGCTAAAATGATCCAAATCAGCCGGGGTCCATATTCGCCATGGAACATATACTTCTGTAGCACAAGTCGCTGCCATCATCCGATTACCATTCCGGCAGACTACCCTGATAGAAAAAGGGAATATCCAGGGTTGGAAAGTCTCAATGTTAGAAGACCATCTGTCCTCTTTGGCTGAAAGGGCAGAATGGGTTGCTTTTAACAAAACCCTAGCTCTAATCATATTTGGAACAATCTTGTTTCCCTTCCATATCGACACAATAGATCAAGCTGTCATGGACGCCTTCTTTGCCTAGGACGTGAACTCGAAGAGTCCCCTGCCTGCACTTCTTGCCGACACCTTGCTCTCGGTGGAATTTTGCCGCCAGAAGGAAGGAAAAACACTTAGATGTTGCTCTTCACTACTTTTCGTATGGGGTATCACACATTTCTACGCCTCTAGTCATATGGGGATGTTCCTCGACCCTTTGAGAAGCTTCTCCAAAATCCCTCTCCACCGACGCCTGACCTTAGAGTGGAAGGTCGAGTTGGAACAATGGGATGCCAACCAATTATCCTGGGTTTGCCCTTGGTTTCGACCCGGCCCAGTCCTCATCAGATGTGGGGATTACCTGAGCATACCGTTGATAAGACTCAGGGGTTGCATAGCCTATTCGCTGAGAGTAGCTATGAGACAACTCATGAGGACCCAAACTGCAATATCCCCAGAGGAGCTCGGAGGACTATGTTTCTTCAGAGACTCATGCATTGTTGCTAATTCACTGGTTGTGCGAAGAGCATGGGAGAAACCAGTCTTTATGGGAGAGAGAGAGCTAGGAAAAGCTCGAGTGGTTGTCTCCAGTGACTATGAGGAATGGAGACAGAAAAGAGGGATGTTGCAACCATCCACCTCACTTGTTACACGTTCAAACAGTGAAGAGCTACAAAATAAAGTCGATGCCTTGACCCTGAGGATAGAAATCATGGGAGCCCAGATGAGGGCCCTGGAAGAAAGAGAGCAAGAATCTATCCTCACCATAGATGGTCTACAGAAGCAATGCAAGAAAAAGGATCATGAAATAGAACGCTTCAAGGATCAGTGTGCTGATTCTAATGAGCAAGTTATCCGAGCATCGAAAGCTGCTAGAACCAGCTCAGATAGCCAACTTCAAGAAATAACCGCCAAATCAGCACGCCTTCAGGCCGAATATGAAAAACAGGCTCAGACAATCAAGGATTTGCTACAAGACCTCACAAGGACTCGGTCAGAAATACACCAAGAGCGAGAGGCCAACCAGAGGCTTAACAGAAGTCTCGCTGAGCTACACTGCAAAGAAAGAGATGGGTTAGCTTAGTATGGCCAAGTACTATGAGAAAAGGATCAAGCCCTTGCAAAGCTCGACGAGCTGCAAGCCTTAGTCATCCATCAAGAGGCAAAGATCAAAGAGGCTCAAAAGTACAGTGAAGATATGAGCCAGGCGGTCCAGAAGCAAACCGAAGCACTTGCTTGTCACGTCCGGGAAGCCGAAAGGGAATTACATAGAGATCAAGACCCGCCTGTGGGTTTCTTTAGGCTTTTTCGTTTCTGTAAAAAGTTGCTTCATAGTATGGAATAGGGGAATGTACACTTTCTACGAGTAAATAATTTTTTCTTACTCAACAGTTGTCTACTTGCATGCATATCATTCATTTGCATATTTAATTTCCCCTCCTTCACTTTTAATAAACAAGATAATAAAAAGGAAGGATTAACTGACACGTCTTCCAAATCAGAAGAATGGAGAGAAAGCCGCTTTTAATCAAGCTCTCCCCAACGGTCAATCCATCACAAGAGGATAAGCATCGACCGTTGGTTCTCAAAATCAATAAAGAAGAGGGGACAAGGACACCTGTGCAACTATTTATGCCACGTCCTTTCCCCTACAAATCAAATAAAGTTGTACCTTGGAGATACGGGGAATCTTCACCAATAAAGGAGGATATCTCCAATATAGCCGACATTGGGGGCATGACTAGAAGTGGAAGGGTCTACTCCCCCAAGGACTTACAAGAGGATGCCCCCAAGAATAAAGAAAAAAATAGACAGACCGAAGAAAAAGAAGGGAAAGAATCCAAGGAGGAGACCAACGAGTTACTCCAGTTCATAAGGAAAAGCGAGTATTCCATTATTGACCAGCTCAATCATGCACCTGCAAAGATAACTCTGTTATCTCTAATGATGATCTCAGAACCGCATAGAAATGCCCTGATGAAGGTCTTGAGCGAAGCACATGTACCTCACAGTATATCCCAAGAAAAAGTTGAGAGGTTCGTCGGTCACATTACGACAAACAATCACCTCACCTTCATAGAGGAAGAACTCCCCCTCGAGGGGTCAAGCCACAACAAGCCCTTGCACATTTCTGTCAAGTGCAAAGAATACCTCATTGCTAAAGTTCTTGTGGATAACGGGTCATCTTTGAATGTGATGCCCAAGTGCACACTAGACAAGTTGACTATTCAAGGAACCCGTTTGCGCCCAAGCAGCACTATCATTCGAGCCTTCGACGGATCCAAGCGAGAAGTAGTGGGGGAAGTCAATTTGCCAATCCAAGTTAGACCCACTATCTTCAATGTCGATTTCCATGTAATGGACATTACTCCGACATATAGTTGTCTCCTCGGCAGACCCTGGATTCATGACGCTAAGGCAATACCTTCAACGCTCCACCAGAAAGTCAAGTTTATAGTGGACGACAAACTGGTCATGGTCCAAGAAGAAGACAATATCTTGATCAGTGGACCGTCTACCCAACCTTATGTGGAGGCGGCTGAAGAGGCCCTTGAAACATCTTTTCAAGTGCTCAAATTTGCCAGTATAGAGAGACTTCCCAATAATACAAAGCTAGCCCGCATGATGATGAAACATGGTTACTATCCTGGGCAAGGACTGGGGGCAGATTCCCAAGGGACGAAGGAACCCCCAGAGTTAAAAGATAACCCCTTTAAGTATGGCCGAGGATATGACCTTACAAAGGGCCAAGCAGAAGGAAGAAAAGGGAAGTCTCCCCTCCGCACACTCAAGCAGATATTCCGAAGTGGAGGGATGCAAGCGTCAAGAGCTACCCTAGTCATTAGGAGATATTTTTCTTTGCTTAAGGGATGTAAACCCAGTGATTGTTAGAGATTATCCCCCGGGGCTAGCCTGACCCCCGGGCATTTTAAGGCACATATTCCCTTATTAATTAATAAAGAATACATTTCTTACTATCTTCTCCTCTTCTTGCTACTTCATGTCTAGACCTCATAATAACCTTGTCTAAACAAACAAAAGAAAGGAAGAATAAAAGCGCATCCAAACAATCAAAATGTACCATTTCCATAATAATCAAGCTGGTCGATTAGAAGCACAAAATAAGGTTTTACCTCACCATAAATAAAGCCGTGTGTCGCCAATATTGTGAAAAAAAAAACAAAAAAGAAAAGAAAAAGCCCATAGAAGCCAAAAGCCAAAAGAAAGGGGCAATATACCTGGTAGGAAACCCACAAAGGGGGCTACACAAAAGATAGGGTCAACCCGTTAGGACACCCGAACAAAAATAAAGGGTAGCCTAGGAAAAAGTTAGGGTTACAAAACAAGGTCTGCTAGGATTCCCTAAACAAAATGGAAAAAGGAAGGAACCTAGACAAAATATAGGACCAAAACACAATATCCTAGTTCGAAAACCCAAAGGGCGGTCTAGGGAAATCGATCAGCCATAAAAGTAATGGAGATAAGCTAAGGCGCAAATCCAAAAAAAAAAAAAAAAAGAGAAGAAAAACTTTTGCTTAGACAAAAACTTAAACACTCAGACCTAACCTTAGCCATCCGTACTTACAAAATCATTTTTGAATAAAATCAACCGTCTAAAACACAAGCTGTTGAATTTATACTCTACTTCTTTCCTCTTGACCCTCGCAACATTATTCTAACTATTAGTTTGGGAATATGGAGGTGTATAATCAAACAAGAGGATTGAAACCTCTAAAGCAAAGAAAAAGGGCACCAACATGACAAAGGGTGCTTTTCAAAAAAAAAAAGAGAGAAGAGGAAAAAATCATTCTTCGGTCACATTACGTCCAAAACGGTACAACCAAGTACAATAAAAAAATAAAGATCAGAGGGCACCCGTCTCTACAAGACACCAGTTAATCCTTCTGAAAAGCTTATGAAATAGGCATTATAGGACATCAAACATGAAAATATTAAATGCATAAAATGTTTTTGTTCAAGGTCCTATTTTCTTCAAAAAAAAAATCAGCTAAAATTCGAGAGCGCCGTCTCGCCTTCTTAGACCGTTGTCTCGACTCGCGCTAAAACGAGACCGCCGTCTCGTTTTGGACGAAAACAAGACCACCTTCTCGCTTGGCGAGAAGGACGTCTTGACATAGGTCCAAAATGAGACCACCATCTCGAAGTTCCAGACGGCGGTCCCGAGTCTCGCAAAATCGAGACCGCCGTCTCGAAATCCTAGACGGCGGTCCTGAATTGCAGCGAGAATTCTATAAATAAAGGCCTTTGTGGGGGGGGGGGGGTTCGAAGCATTCTCTCTTGCACTCCTACACACCTTTCTCCTATATTTGAGCACTTTCTCACCAAAATGCATAGAGGCGAAGCTTCAAGAAAGAGAAGGGGTCCTGGCCCAAGCGCTTCCACGGTCCCAATCCCACAGGACCCGACTCAGCTCTCGCCCTAACACCAGGGCCGCCTAGAGCACATCCAAGGGTACACGTGGCATCCCATGCTGAAGTTGGACTTCGGAATCCTCGCCAAATTCGAATGGGAGGATGACGTGCGTGCCTACCTCGACAACATTGGATGGCGCTTCCTCCTCCAGTCTCCCCCCACCCACATCTACCCACAGGCGGTGATGGAGTTTCTTGCCTCCATCATGTACTACGAGCTCCCCACGATGGTACCGGGACTCCCGCCGGTCAAGATGGTGTCCTACTACATGAATGGGTCGTACCAGACGATAACCCTAGACAAATTCAACGTGTCTATCAGCTTCGTCCGGCCCAAAGACATCCTGACCTAGGAGTATTGAGGGGCCATCTGCGAGCGGCCCCCTACCTTCACATCCGGTGAGATGTGGGAGGATCTCACCGGGATGCGCACCTTGCCATCCTTGCTGAAAGGGTCCGCGCTCACTCCCGCTCTTCGTATCTGCCACAAGTTGCTGGCGAGAACTCTCCACGGGCGGAAGGAGAGTCAGGGGAAGGTCACATATCCGGACCTCTTCTCCCTCCACTGCATGAGCCAAGGGCGCCGGTGCAACCCCGACTACTTCTTCATGAAGGCTCTCAAGGATTTTGGGTGTCGCCCTGCGGGAGCCATCCTTATGGCTTCCCTCATCACCTCGCTGGCAAAAAAATGGGGGTGCAGTGGCGGAGATAGCCTCTCCCCCAATCTTCGACCCGAGTCTATCAACGGGTCCATACTTGTCAGCATGGGGATGCTGATCCGCCAAGGATCCCGATTGGCCCTCCACCCCTCGCTAGCCATGACCCTAGACCTCTAGGACCTGGTGGCAATGCAAGACCTCCCGACACCCCCAGAGTTCCAGCAACAACAACAACAGCAATAGTAGTAGCAACAGCAACAGTATGGGGACGACTTTGCTGGCATCAACTGCAACATCTATAGCTTGCGCCAGCAATTCAACCAGATGTCCCTAAGGCAGGATGTCTTCGAGACGCAAATGGAGACCTTCGGCCAGGTACAATAAGGGATGAGACAAGACTTGACATTGCTCCGACAAGAACATCTCGACTCAGTCCGAAGCCAGGCAGAGTTTCAGAGACATATGTACTGGCAGTTCCCTCCTCCCGGATCGTCTCCCAGCTCGACCAGAATAAATGCTGTAATCAAATTTTATCATAAATAAAAATTTCTTTCATTCATTTTTGCTATCTTTTCGAAAAAGTCAGCGTGACGAAAAGAAACTAAAAAGGTAAAAAGACTTGCACTTAACCCCGGTGTCGCCGCCTCCCAAAAAAAAGGGGCGGTCGGAGCGGCGCGATGGTTTTTTCGACCCTCTTGTTTTCGCGTTTTTATGGGTGGTTACAACGTCCTTAGGTTGTCCGATAACTGGGCTAACCTAGAGACGAGGTTTTCGAAAAGTGTTCTCGGGTTTTCCGATAACCGGGCTAACCCAAGAACGGGTTTTGAAGGGTTCGTGGAGTCGCCACCGATGTTTTTACCGGAAACATCGGAAAAGGTGTTGAAAAGGCGTTGGTTTTCGAAAACCAACTTTGGTCATTAGAACCAGAGTTGGGTAAGGGAGTTAATTACGCGTAAAGGAAGTGTTAGTTCCTTTACGACGCCCCTTTCGGGTTCCCTATGACAGGCTGGCTACTTTGGATAAATAATTAAACTAGAAAATTGCGCTTTTACCCTTTTATTGTACGGTATTTAAAGATTATGACTACATGGCCCTAGCGTCTATTGCATAATTTTAAATGAAAGCGGTAAAATTAGAAAGAGAGAGAGTGCACCTCCAAAGCAAGCTTTTTTATATTTCTCTTTAAAGAATGGGCGCTTTTTGGCAACCCTTCACTCTACAACTCTCAGAAACTCCGGAAATGCCTCGGAGGGATTCTAAAGAAGATTTAGAACACTCAATTTATGCCTAGAGACACTCAGAAACTCTGGAAATGCTTCGGAGGGGTTCTAGAGAGAGAGAATCTAGAGAGAAAGAGGAGCTATTGTGCTTGGTGTGTTGAAATGAGGGGGAGGGAGCCCCTATTTATAGGTTTTCGCGCCTGACAGTGGCGAGACCGCCGGTCTCGTCTGACAGGGTCGAGACCGCCGTCTGGACAATCCAGACCGCCGTCTCGACCATGGCAGGGGGTCGAGACCGCCATCTCGACCTTTGCAGTGGCGAGACCGCCGTCTGGACAAGCGAGACGGCGGTCTCGTCCCTGGCGTGAGGCGAGACGGCGGTCTGGTCCTTCCAGACGGCGGTCTCGTCCCTTCAGGGCGAGAAACTTTATTTTTCGGGCCAAAAAACCCTCCTATCTTAGTACGGGGGCCTAATAGTCTCTCCTAGTGGCTTGTTAGGCTTCGACCGTCTTCAAATAGGAAGATTTCTGACTTTATTCTGAGGCCGGGCAAGATTTGGGGTCTACAGCTGCCCCCCCTTTACCCGATCAGTCGACTGCTGGCCTTTTGTGCCAGGGTGATCGACTGGAGGGTAAAGGAGTTGACCCTCTTGCCCGGTTGCCCTTCAGATGTTCCGTCTTGTGGCGGATGATCCTCTGGGGGAAATGTTGTGTTATGCGCTTCCGGGATGCTCCTTTGACACGGTAGCTGACCCCTTCGGCTGATGAGTACGAACCCCCATCCGGTTTGGCGAGTACGAACCCCCGCCCGGTAAGCCCCCTTTTGTAAGGCCTGATGAGTTTACACCCCCATCTGGTGTTTGACGAGTACTAACCCCCGCCCGGTAAGCCCCATTTTGTAAGGCTTGATGAGTTTACACCCCCATCTCGTGTTTGACGAGTACTAACCCCCGCCCAGTAAGCCCCCTTTTGTAAGGCTTGATGAGTTTACACCCCCATCTGGTGTTTGACCTCCGGATGCTCCATCTTGCGGTAGCTAATCCTTTGGTTGACGAGTACGAACCCTCGTCTGGTTTGGTGCCTCCGGATGCCCCTTCTTGCGGTAGCTGATCCTTTGGCGATGGTGGCGGCTTACTGATTCTGATCATGCGTCGATGGTGGCGGCTTACTGATTCTGATCATGCGCCGGTGTGAAACCTCAGGATGCTCCTTTGACGCGGTAGCTGACCCCTTGGCTGACGAGCATGAACCCCCGTCTGGTTATGTGCCTTTGGATGCCCCTTCTTGCGGTGGCTGACCCTTTGGCAATGGTGGCGGCTTACTGATTCTGATCATGCGCCGATTTCTGGGAAGTGATTTTTTTGGGATTTCTTGAATGGTCATCCGGGCTGCGCCGGGGATTTTGTTGGTGTTCATCCAGCTTGTTGGTTGCTGGGGATTCTTTGTTTTTGCTCTTTTGGTGGTAGTCATCCGACTCTTGCTGGTTGGTCGGGTTATCTCTCTTTGTGTTCGACTCTTGGTAGTCAATTTTTTTATTGGTTGAGGTGATGGCTTAATCCTGCCTTTTTTCTCACGGTTTTATCTCTTTTTCTCGCGATTTTGGATTTTTTGGCTTTTTCTTGAGCGTATGCCTTTTCTCTTTTAAGCTTTTTTGTTACGCTGACTTTTGGAAAGGATGGCAAAAGGTCGGCGAAGTCGTATCGGGATACCCTTTTTTATTGTTTTTAAGGATGCAGGTATGAATGCCTTTTGATCTTTTATTCGTTTGTTTTGCTTTTGACAAAGTCATTTTTGTGCAACTACTTGTGCGTGTGGATGCTTTTTATGCAATTTTGTTTTAGTTGAGGACATTTAGAAAATGACCGGTGCTTCCTTCTTTTCATTCTCGCGTGATTATTCTTTTCGCACTTTTTGTTTTGACCCTATTTTTTGCCTAGACCGCCCTTTGCGGGTTTTCGATCTAGCAGGCTACCCTGTACTTTTTTACTTGGGACGGCCCTGGTTGGTGATGTTCGTCTTTTGTTTTTATGCTTTCTCGAATTGCTTGTTTTATGCATGCTCATATTTCGTTAATACAGAGGCATTTACACAAGTAGGTAAAGAGAATAAAAGGCAATTTTATTGATATAAACAAATGGTTTATTTTTACATGGGGTCTTACAAAAGAATTTGAAAGCAGGGCTGGCCAAGGTTGGCTAAACTGTATGAGGGTGCCACAATCATGTCTGTGATCTCTATTTCCCCATTTTTCCTGGTCCCTTCAGTTGAGATGCTTGAATCCGGAGTGAAGACTATGCGAAGTCTGCTTACTATTGTGGAGGTATTACCTTAGTTGCCTTTGCGGTTTTCGGCTAAGGTAATCATTGCTCTATTTTCATCATCATTTTTTTTTTCTTTTTTTTTTCAACCTCTCATTTTTGCCTAGGACGTGTCCTAGCGAGGAATGTAGACCCTATCTTTTGCCCAGGATGCTCTTTGCGAGTTTTCATCCTGACGGGTCATGAGAAATGTCTTTAGGCATAATATTTTTTCACCACGTCGGAGTTGACAGGATACCAGAGCTCTTCTCCATCCATATTGGTGAGGATAAGGGCTCCTCCTGAGAAGGCTCGCTTGACCACAAAGGGTCCTTCATAGTTTGCTGCCCATTTCCCGATTTTGTCTTTCTGGGCTGGAAGTAGCTTTTTCACTACCAGATCTCCTTCTTGGAAGGTGCGGGGATTGACCTTCTTGTCATAGGCTTTCTTGATTTTCTTTTGATAAGCCTGCCCCCGACATATGGCGTCCAGCCGTTTTTCTTCGACTAGGTTTAATTGATCATACCGGTTTTGGACCCATTCAGCTTCCATCTATTAGAATCGCGCAGCGGAATGTTCGCGTGGTCGGACAAAAACCAAGAGGGGGGGTGAATTGGTTTCTTAATAAAATTAGGTTTTCAAAATTTTCCCCAAATTTTACCGATTAAAAACTGCGTAAATGTAAATAGAGAAGAGTAGAGAAGATTACACAGTAGGTTTATACTGGTTCGGATCAAAAGATCCTACGTCCAGTTGCTAATCACTCAAAAGAGGATTAACGCTGTCACTAAGAACAAATTGTTACAAACAGTTTACAAATCAAAGAGATAAAGTAAAGACAACACCTCTCTTGAAATCCACAAGAGATGAAGAACAGCTTTCCCCAGAGACGGCACAGCACACAATCCACTAAGAACTCCACTTAGTGATTCTTATCGCTTCTAGCCCACACCAGGTTCCAAAAGCCCCCTTTCCTTGCAACAAACAGTTCTCTGGCACTCACAGCACTTAACTTTTGTATGGAAAGATTTGTTCTTCTTTTTCTGAGTGCCAAAGCAGAGTTTAAGTAGGGAAATTAGGGTTTAGAAATTGGGGATTTCGAAACTAGGGTTCTTGGTAATTGGGTTTTCGAAAATAGGGTTAATTTGAAATTTAAAATGAAAAACAGACTGAAATAATCGATTATTTGGAGTGATAATCGATTAAAACAGAGCCAAATACGACAGAACCCAAACCTCTCTGGATTAATCGATTATTTGGTGAAATAATCGATTATCTGTACGGAACAGTACAAAATAATCGATTATTTTGCTGTTTAATCGATTAAAACAGTGACTTTGTATAGAAAGTGGTTTTCTCACTGTTTTAATCGATTATTTACCTATATAATCGATTAAAGTCGAGCCTGCATGATAAATTTGAGCATTTTGAAGCTTCTAAGTTACAGACTATGTACCGGCTATCTTAGATTCTATAATTACAGACTCAATCAAACTAAAACAGAGTTATTACAATACAGAAATCATTAATCTTCAATCTTCAATACTCTAAGTCTTTAAGCTCTTGGATCATCATCAAAATCAACATTCTTCATGATCATTATTTGCAACATCAAGTCCTTGAATGTTCAACAATCTCCCCCTTTTTGATGATGATCAAAATTATCTTTTTAAAGCCCTTGTAATAACCTGTTTTATCTGTCATACTAACAAACATATTAAACATACCAGATAAAATTTAAAATTGAATCATAGGCTTTAAATTTTTCTCCCCCTATTTTGATTATAATCAAAAAGAACTCTGCAACATCAATCATAAGAGCTCCCCCTCAAAATATGCATAAGTTAGAGAAAGCTCCCCCTCAATCATAGCATGAAAGAAACATCAAATTTTATTTCATAATCATTCATTCATTACAAAATAAAGATATTAACAAAATAAAATCTAAAATTCTTCACTATCCTCATCATTAAAGTGAGTATCAAATCTATTTTCTAATCTACCCACTCTATCATCTACATCGGATATACGGCAAATAATTTCATCATGCCTGTCGCCGCCTCCCCGAAAATGGGGGTGTGGTCGGAGCGACGCGATGGTTTTTCGACTCTTTTGATTTTCGCGTTTTTTATTGGTGGTTACAACGTCCTTAGGTTGTCCGATAACCGGACTAACCTAGAGACGAGGTTTTCGAAAAGTGTCCTTGAGTTGTCCGACAACCGGGCTAACCCAAGGACTTATTTTGGGTTCTATGGAGTCGCCACCGATATTTTTACCATAAACATCGGAAAAGGGGTTTTGAAAAGGCGTTGGTTTTCGAAAACCAACTTTGGTCATTAGAACCAGAGTTGGGTAAGGGAGTTAGTTACGTATAAAGGGAGTATTAGTCCCTTTACGACGCCCCTTTCGGGTTCCCTATGATAGGCCGGCTATTTGCGAATAATTAAACTTGGAAAATTGTGCTTTTACGCTTTTATTATGCGGTATTTAAATATGTGACTACATTGCCCTAGCTTCTATTGCATAATTTAAATAGCAGTAATTTTAAAGAATAGAGAATGAGGATATGCACCTCCAAAGCAAGCTTTATATTCAAAAAGAGGGTGCGTTTTGGCAACCCTTCACTCTACACTCTCAGAAACTCCGGAAATGCCTCGGAGGGATTCTTAAGAAGATTTAGAACGCTCAGTCTATGCCTAAAGACGCTCAGAAACTCCGGAAATGCCTCGGAGGGATTCTTAGAGAGAGAAAATCTAGAGAGAAGGGAGAGCTCTTGCTGCTTGGTGTGTGAAAATGAGGGGGGGGGAAGCCCCTATTTATAGTTTTTCGCGCTGTCAGGGTCCAGACCGCCGTTCTCGTCTGACAGGGGTCGAGACCGCCGTCTGGAAAGTCGAGACCGCCGTCTCGTCCATGGCAGAAATCGAGACCGCCGTCTGGAAAATCCAGACCGCCGTCTCCCTGGAGCATCCGTCGCTCAAGCGAGTACACCAGTCGCTTGAGCGAGACTTGACCCGGGAGTCCCCTTTGTTTGAAGCATCCGTCGCTCAAGCGAGTACATCAGTCGCTTGAGCGAGACTTGACCCGGAAGTCCCCTTTGTTTGAAGCATCTGTCGCTCAAGCGAGTACATCAGTCGCTTGAGCGAGACTTGACCCGGGAGTCCTCTTTGTTTGAAGCGTCCGTCGCTTAAGCGAGTACACCAGTCGCTTGAGCGAGACTTGACCCGGGAGTCCTCTTTATTTGAAGCGTCCGTTGCTTAAGCGATGTATTTTTAGCCAAAAAACCTTCCTATCTTGGTACGGGAGCCTAATAGTCTCTCCTAGTGGCTTGTTAGGCTTCAGCCGTGTTCAAATAGGAAGCTTTCTGACTTTATTTGGAGGCCGGGCAAGATTTGGGGTCTACAATGCCGTACACCAGAAAGATTGAAGAATGATTGCATTCTTTGATTCATGTCGGAAAGCATATCTTCCATGGATTGTCTTGATTCTTGATGAGAAGAGGATGTTCCTATACTTTGGATTTGGGTAGAGGGAAACTTAGCTGCTGGAGGCATATCTTCATCAGAGTCTTCAATTGCATCACCTTGATTTTGGACGTCATCTTTATGAACATAGATGTCATTGACCCGTACCATTTGTAGATGAATCAAAGTGCTGTCCAGCATGCGGTTCAAGTTAGTAGTTCGGACAACTTGTTCACCTTCGACATTGACTCCTTTATATTCAAGAATTCGGGATACAAGAAGAGCATATGGAATTTTGAATGTTGGATGATGTTTGGCCTTTAACATTGTCATTGTGACAAGAACACCCCAATCTAAAGGTTCATTATTCATTATGGCATGAATAATGCGAAGATCAATAGAAGAGCATTGGGCATGATTTGTTGCCCGGGGACATAAAATCCAGACAAGCAAATGAAGAATCATGCGTTCTTCCTTCTTCAAGGGTCCAGCATGAAGAATACGTCCAATCTCCATGGAGGGATTCCGCAAAAAAGATCTATAAGCTAGGAACCTATCAAAATCATCTAGCTCACCATAAACGTTAATAGCATCTTCTCTAATTGGGAAGTGAGCAACATTTTCCCAAATATCATCATCTAGAATTATGGTCACTCCTTTGACACGGGATGTAGCAATTTGATCCCTAAACTTAAATCTAGAAAAGAATACCCTAACTAAGTCGGGATAGTAAGTACCTTGCATTTGGATAAATGGGAGAACTCCTTGAATTTCAAGAAGATTTGGAAAATTAAACCCTCTATGTATAAATTGCTCACCAATGAGAAACTTAGGAGAAATGATGGCACGTTCCTTCCGAGTACATCGAAATTCTTGTTGCCCTTACGTATCGGAAATCCATCCTTCAACGGAATTTGGACGGGAAAGAGAAGAAGGTGCGAGATCTTCTTCTTGTAGGAATCTTAGGGCGGGATGATGAGGCCATTAGAAAGAATAGATAAACTTGAAGAGATTTTGGAGACAAGTGAGGGAATAATGAAGCAAAGAGAGTATAGATTTCAAGAAAACTTGATTACAAGAGTTAGAAGTGAGTATAATTGACCTAGATGTCTCTATTTATAGAGAAAACACTTCCAACGGTCATATAGAAGAGATTCCATGGCAAAATATCCGTTGGCAACGGCTAGGAGGCAAGCTGGTCATATTTAATCGATTATATTTCAAGATAATCGATTATTCCTATATCAGAACGACTTTAATCGATTATTTCTAGCAAATAATCGATTATCGAAGGCATTTAATCGATTATTTCACGAAATAATCGATTATTCCGAAGGAGAATACCCTGTTTTGGACGTTTTGAGGAAAAATAATCGATTATTACTTCCGATGATCGATTATTCCAGAGGCTATATCAAGTTTTTGAGATTTATATGCATAATAACCTATGAACATGCTACACCACGAATTTTAACATAACAATCATCCAGAAACAGATCAAATTAAGCGAGAATTTAAGCTATTTCTAATATCCCTAAGTCTCTTCTAAGATCATAGAATCTATCCTTGGGTAGAGGCTTAGTAAATATATCTGCTAATTGGCGTTTAGTGTCTACATACTCTATCTTACAGTTTCCTTTACTGATATGATCTCTTAAAAAGTGATGTCTTATTTCAATATGTTTAGTCCTAGAGTGCATTACTTGGATTCTTAGTTAGGTTGATTGCACTCGTATTATCACACATTAATGGAATGTTATTTAAATATATGCTATAATCCTCTAATTGTTGTTTCATCCACAAAATTTGAGCACAACAACTACCAGTACGCAATATATTCAGACTTCGAGTGGTAGATAAAGCTACACATGCTTGTTTCTTAGAATGCCATGATATTAAGGATGAACCTAACAAATGACATGTTCCACTAGTGCTTTTTCTATCAATTTGACAGACCACCATAATCGGCATCAGAATATCCTAATAAACTAATACAAGCATCGAGACGGATACCACAAACCAAAACCAGGTAGTTCCTTTTAAGTATTTTAAAATATGTTTTACTTGCAATTAGATGAGATTCTTTAGGACAAGCCTGAAATCTAGCACACACACGGACAGAATGCATAATATCGGGTCTACTTGCGGTTAAGTATAATAGTGATCCTATCATACCTCTATACATAGTTTGATTAACTTCCAAACCTGATTCATCCTTGTCTAGATAGCATGAAGTTCCCATGGGTGTGTTGGCTTCCTTTGAGGTGTCCATTCCAAACTTTTTGAGAATCTCTTTGCAGTATTTAGTTTGAGAGATGAAAATGCCATCTTTAAGTTGCTTGATTTGAAGTCCAAGGAAGAATGTTAATTCTCCCATCATAGACATTTCAAACTCTCCCTGCATAATCTTAGCAAATTCTACACATAACAAACTATCGAGTTGATCCAACAATATCATCAACAAGTAGCACATCCTTGATCTCCAAAGTGTTTGCACCGCAGTTGCTTGATTGATTGCTAAAGGATGTGTGAAAACTTATATTCAATGTGTGTTTAAAAAGTTCAAGTCAAACTTGTTTTTATAGACGATTTTCAAAACTGCTGGTTTAATTAATCTGTTAAAAGATTCTTTTAATCTGTTAAAAGTGCAGTTTTAATCTGTTAAAACTTCTTTTAATCGATTAAAACACAGTGTAGAAAAATTTTTTAAGTTGTTTTAATCGATTGAAACGAGATTTAATCGATTAAAAGAGTTCTGATCGGTCATAACTAAATTCTGATCGATCATAACTAATTCCGATCGCTTATAATTTGATTCGATCGATCATCCTGACCCTTTAAGTGATTTTAATCGATTGAAACGTGTTTTTAATCGATTTAAAAGATTCTGACCAGCTCATAATAAAAATCTGATCGATCATAATGAGTTCTAAATGGTTTTAATCGATTAAAAACAAGTTGTATCGATTAAAATACTCGTAAAAACACTTCTTTGAACATTCTAAGTGATTTTATTTGGTTCTTTCAAAAGCTGCATCGATTAAAAACATGTTTTAAGAAAGCTTTTGTAAAAATACTTTGTTTTTAGTTGTTTAAAACAATTTTAGAGGCTTTTCGCAAAAATCTTTAAGTGAAGAACCTTCATGCAATAGAAAAGATAAAATGTTTTTACCTAATCATTCTGTTTAAAACATACTAAATGATCCATTTTCTTTGAATAAATACAAGATACAAATAGATTTATTTAACAATTGGAACCCAAATATATTTACCTTTAGGAACACCAAAATGTTTAATTTTACACTTATTTGAAGTGTGACCTTGTTTCATACAATAGAAGCATGCATTTGGAGTAGCTTTAGAACAAGATACATTATTAACATGACATGCTCTAGTTCCTTTTTCTACCCATATTCTTTTCTTTTTAGGTTTACTCTTTTTCAAAGGAACTCTTTGATTTACATTATTTTGAGCAATTACCATTTCATGCTTCCTAAGATCATCAATTTCTTTTTCGGCTTTGTCAAGCAAATGGTTAAGAATATCTATGTCATATTCATGCTCTTTACAATTTGCACAAGCTAAGTCCTTATTCTCATCTAAGCATACAATTTTCGTATTAGCTACCTCCTTTTCTTCTAAACATGCAATTTTCAATTTTAAGGACTCATTTTCCTTTTCGGATCTTCTTAGATTTTTCCTTACAACATTAAATTCGTTTTTCATATCCATAAATGCAGTAAATAACTCATTATAAGCATTTTGCAATTCATCATGGTCATTTTCTTCACTAGAGGATGAATCGGAATCACTAACCTCAAAATCCGAAGAAATGTTATCATTTGCCATTAAGCAATTGTTTGCTTCTATTTCCGAGTCGCTTGATTCTGAATTTGAATCACTGTCATCCCAAGCAATATATGCTTTCTTCTTGAATTGCTTTTTGCCCTTGTGTTCATCATTTTTCTTGTTTGGGCATTCGGTCTTTATATGCCCTGCTTCACCACAACCAAAGCATTTTATATTAACGAAAGAATTTTCTTTTACCTTTCCCTTACCTTTGAAAGGATGTCTTCCTTTTGCTTTCATCATCTTGGTGAACTTCTTTATAAAAAGACTCATCTCTTCTTCATCAATTTCGGAGTCTTCTTCTTCTTCTTTCTTATTTTTGCTTTTTGAAATTTCGGTCTTGAAAGCTAGGTTCTTCTTTTGATATTGACCCTCTTCCTCATTTAGTCTTCCAAGGTCAAGCTCATGCTCCCTAAGCTTTCCAAATAACGCCGCCATAGACATAGTGACAAGATTTTGTGACTCCGAGATGGCCGTCACCTTTGGTTGCCATTTCCTATCCGAGAGATTTCAAAATTTTAACATTTAATTCATCAACGTCAAAAATTTTACCTAGTCCGGTGAGATGGTTCACGATATGAGTGAAACGTTTACGAACGTCGAAAATCGTTTCGCCGGGTTGCATCCGGAACATCTCGTATTCTTGGATTAAAGAATTTTTACGTGCTCTTTTGACGTCGTCGGTTCCTTCGTTGGTCACCCTTAGCATTTCCCACATTTCCTGTGCACTTTTACAAACTGAAATTCTATAAAACTCATCAAGGGTTAGAAGCGAGATGAAATAATGTTTCTAGCCCTAACATCAAATTGTGCTTTTCGACTTTCTTCTGCAGTCCATCTAGAAATAGGTTTAAGAACGTCAACACCGTTCTCGGTAGTTTTAGGAACAAATGGACCATTTAAAATAGCGTCCCAAACGCCTCTATCAACGAGACTCTAAAAATATTTGCATACGTACCTTCCAAAAAGGATAATTTTGACCCGCAAAAAGTGGGGGTCCGTTGATAGACGCACCTTCGGCAAAAGTTTGATTTTGTCCGGCCATTTTCGAAAAGTTTGAATGACTATCAAAGCAAGCTCGATACCACTTGTTAGAATCGCGCAGTGAGAATGTTCGCGTGGTCGGACAAAAACCAAGAGGGGGTGAATTGGTTTCTTAATAAAATTAGGTTTTCAAAATTTTCCCCAAATTTTACCGATTAAAAACTAGCGTAAATGTAAATAGAGAAGAGTAGAGAAGATTACACGGTAGGTTTATACTGGTTCGGATCAAAAGATCCTACGTCCGAGTTGCTAATCACTCAAAAGAGGATTAACGCTTGTCACTAAGAACAAATTGTTACAAACAGTTTACAAATCAAAGAGATAAAGTAAAGACAACACCTCTCTTGAAATCCACAAGAGATGAAGAACAGACTTTCCCCGGAGATGGCACAACACACAATCCACTAAGAACTCCACTTAGTGATTCTTATCGCTTTTAGCCCACACCAGGTTCCAAAAGCCCCCTTTCCTTGCAACAAACAGTTCTCTGGCACTCACAGCACTTAACTTTTGTATGGAAAGAGTTGTTCTTCTTTTTCTGAGTGCCAAAGCAGAGTTTAAGTAGGGAAATTAGGGTTTAGAAATTGGGGATTTCGAAACTAGGGTTCTTGGTAATTGGGTTTTCGAAAATAGGGTTAATTTGAAATTTAAAATGAAAAACAGACTAAAATAATCGATTATTTGGAGTGATAATCGATTAAAACGAAGCCAAATACGACGGAACCCAAACCTCTCCGGATTAATCAATTATTTGGTGAAATAATCGATTATCTATACGGAACAGTACAAAATAATCGATTATTTTGCTGTTTAATCGATTAAAACAGTGACTTTGTATAGAAAGTTGTTTTCTCACTATTTTAATCGATTATTTACCTATATAATCGATTAAAGTTGAGCCTGCATGATAAATTTGAGCATTTTGAAGCTTCTAAGTTACAAACTATGTACCGGCTATCTTAGATTCTATAATTACAGACTCAATCAAACTAAAACAGAGTTATTACAATATAGAAATCATCAATCTTCAATCTTCAATACTCTAAGTCTTTAAGCTCTTGGATCATCATCAAAATCAACATTCTTCATGATCATTATTTGCAACATCAAGTCCTTGAATGTTCAACACCGTCAGCTTGGCTTCCATAACAACTCGCAGAGAGGGTATTTCGACCTCTACTGGTAACACGGCCTCCATTCCATATACGAGGGAAAACGGGGTAGCCCCTGTGGAGGTTCGTACCGATGTTCGGTAACCATGTAAGGCAAAGGGAAGCATTTCGTGCCAGTCTTTGTAGGTGACCACCATTTTCTAAATGATTTTCTTGATATTTTTATTGGCTGCCTCTACTGCGCCGTTCATTTTTGGTCGGTACGGAGAGGAATTGTGGTGCTGGATTTTGAAATCTTGGCATAATGCCTCCATCATCTTATTGTTGAGATTGGTCCCATTATCAGTAATGAGTTTATGAGGGATGTCGTACCGACATATAATGTTCTTCTTGATGAAGGTAGTCACCACTTTCCGGGTTACATGTGCGTATGATGCCGCCTCAACCCACTTGGTGAAGTAGTCGATGGCTACCAATATAAAGCGATGGTCGTTAGACGCTTTGGGTTCAATGGGTCCGATGACATCCATGCCCCACATAGAAAATGGCCATGGTGCAGCCAGGTTACTAAGAGGTGCAGGCGGCACGTGAATGTTATCGGCGTATACTTGGCACTTATGACATTTCTTGACGTATTGGTGGCAATCAGCTTCCATCGTGGACCAATAGTACCCTGCCCTGAGGATTTTCTTGGCCATGACATGCCCGGGTGTGTGGGTTCCAAAAGTCCCTTTGTGGATTTCTTTTATCAATGTTTGGGCTTCTTCTTGGTCCACGCACCTTAAGAGAGTGGAATCGGGGCTCTTTTTGTAGAGGGTTCCTTCAATCAACGTGAACCCTACGGCCCTTTTGCGAATGGTCCGCTTGTCGTTGTCACTGATTCCTTCGGGGTATTCGCCCTCCATGAGGTACCGCTTGATGTCATGGTACCATGGGTTTTGATCGCGCTCACCATTTACTGCCATGCAAAAAGCTTGTTTATCATGCAGTTTAACTTGAATGATTGACATCTCATGTTCCTGGTCCAGGGCAAACATGGATGATAGAGTGGCGAGGGCGTCAGCAATTTGATTGTCCTCCCTAGGGATGTACTGGAAAGTGACACTTTCCATTCTCGAGACCAGCTCGCGGATGTACTCTAGATATGAGATCAATTTGGCGTTTCGGGTTTCCCATTCACCCTTAAGTTGGTAAATGACAAGGGATGAATCACCGAATATTTTGAGCTTGGTGACCCCATGATCTAAAGCCGCTCAAATTCCCAGCGCACATGCTTCGTATTCGGCCATGTTGTTGGTGCAATCGAAATTAAGCCTGGCCGTTACAGGAATGTGTTTCTTTTCGGGGGATATCAAAATAGCTCCTACCCCGTGTCCAAGCATGTTTGAAGCCCCATCGAAGAACATGGTCCACATCTCTTCTTTGGTCTCTTCGTGTTCGATGTGCATGATATGCTCATCGGGAAAGTCATCTTGTAAGGATTGGTATTTTTCTGTGGATCCATGGGCTAGATAATCCGCTAGGGGACTTCCTTTAATAGCTTTCTGGGTGACGTGAATGATGTCAAATTCTGAGAGGAGAACCTGCCACCTAGCTATTCTTCTATTTAAAATGGGCTTTTCGAAGAGGTATTTGATTGGGTCCATTCTGGAGACCAACCATGTTGTATGCCGAGCCATATACTGTTTGAGACGTTGAGTTACCCACACCAATGCGCAACAAGTTTTTTCGAATGGTGTATAACGGGTTTCGTAGTCCGAGAATTTCTTACTGAGATAATAAATGGCCTGTTCCTTTTTTCCGGTTTCATCATGCTGGCCAAGCACACACCCCATTGACTCTTCGAGGATCGATAGATATAGGATCAGAGGTCTCCCTTCAACGGGTGGTACCAATACTGGTGGATTGGTTAAACATGTTTTGATTTTATCAAACGCTTGTTGGCACTCTTCGTTCCACACCGTTGGCTGATTTTTGCGCAACAGTTTAAAGATGGGTATACATTTATCTGTTAACTGCGCGATGAAACGGGCGATGTAGTTTATCCGGCCCAGAAAACCTCTGACCTCCTTTTCCGTGCTTGGTGGAGGCATTTCCAAAATTGCCTTGGTTTTGTCGGGGTCCACCTTGATTCCTCTTTTGCTGACAATGAACCCTAGGAGTTTTCCTGATCGTACTCCGAAAGTGCATTTTGCCGGGTTTAGCTTAAGTTGATACTTCCGAAGTCGATCAAAAAGTTTTCGGAGATACTGAATGTGGTCCATTTCATTTCTGGACTTGGCGATCATGTCGTCCACATATACTTCTATTTCTTTGTGGATCATATCATGGAATAATGTGACCATAGCCCTTTGGTAGGTTGCCCCCGCATTTTTCAACCCAAACGGCATTACCCGATAGCAGAAGGTGCCCCAAGGTGTAATGAAGGAGGTTTTTTCTCTATCCTCAACAGCCAGTTTGATTTGGTTGTACCCCGCATACCCGTCCATGAAGGAATATAACGTGTTGGTAGCGGTATGGTCTACCAGTGTGTCTATGTGTGGTAGGGGAAAGTCGTCCTTTGGACTTGCTCGATTGAGGTCCCTGTAATCCACGTAGACCCTGACCTTCCCGGTCTTTTTGATGACGGGTACTATGTTGGCCAACCATTCTGGGTATTTGGAAACTACCAGGAAATTTGCATCCAATTGCCTTTGCACCTCCTCCTTTATCATTAAGGACCAGCCGGGTTTGATTCTTCTGAGCTTTTGTTTTACAGGTCAGGACCCCTCTTTTAGTGGCAATTTGTGTTCCACTATACTCGTGTCGAGCCCAGGCATGTCATGATACGACCAAGCGAATATATCTATATATTCCTTCAGAAGCTGTATTAACCCCTTTTTCGTGCTACTTTCCATTTGGGTGCCGATGTTCACTTTTTTCTCCTCATCCTCTTTTCCCAAATTGACAGTTTCTATTTCCTCCTGATGTTGTTGTATGATGTGCGTTTCTCTTTCCAGCATCCTTTGCATGTCCGGAGAAATGGTCTCCTGCTCACTGTCGAACTCAATCCATTCGTCTTCCGTTTCCAGAGTCCACGGAGATTTATCAATCATAGACATGATGCATTTTAGGTTCTATTTTAGTCATAGATTTTATTATTCATTTTATTTTTGAAAGAATAATAAATAGAAGAGGGAAGAGAATGAATATGACAAAATGCCTCGTATATTAATGAAGATGAAGATGTATGTACAAGCCCTTTTAATCAAAATTCCTGCGGCCACGGGCGGGGACCGCAGGAGATATAGAAAAAGCTTAAAAACGAAACAAAAGACCCTAGGGCTGATCCTCCCAGTCCTCCTCTCTGCTACTCTGGCTTTGACAGAGGCTTGTCATCCGTGCTGGAAGCAGAGGCATCAAAGGTTATCCAACCGGCGTCAATTAATTCTTGGACCTTATACTTCAAGGTCAAGTAGTTGTCGGTTGAATGTCCTGGTGCATCCGAGTGGTAGCTACATTTCTCATGGGGTTTGTACCACTCGGGATAGGGAGGCTCCAGCTGCTTCTTGGGAGGAACACGTGCCAGGAGGCTGGCCTCTAACAGCTGGGGCAGCAGCTTCGCATAGGAGGTGGGGATAGGAGTTGTAGACCCCAAATCTTGCCCGACCTCAGAATAAAGACCAGAAGCTTCCTATTTGAAGACGGCCGAAGCCTAACAAGCCACTAGGAGAGACTATTATGCTCCCGTACTAAGATAGGAAGGTTTTTTGGCCCGAAAAATAAGTTTCTCGCCCTGAAGGGACGAGACCGCCGTCTGGAAGTACCAGACCGCCGTCTCGCCTCACGCCAGGGACGAGACCGTCGTCTCGCTTGTCCAGACGGCGGTCTCGCCACTGCAAAAGTCGAGACGACGGTCTGGGTTTTCCAGACGGCAGTCTCGACCCCCTACCATGGTCGAGACGGCGGTCTGGATTGTCCAGACGGCGGTCTCGACCCTGTCAGACGAGACCGGCGGTCTCGCCACTGTCAGGCGCGAAAACCTATAAATAGGGGTTCTTCCCCCTCATTTCAACACAGAAACACACAGTTCCTCCTCCTTCTCTCTAGATTTTCTCTCTCTAGAACCCCTCCGAAGCATTTCTGGAGTTTCTGAGTGTCTTTATGAGAATTTTGAGCATTCTAAATCTTCTTTAGAATCCCTCTGAGGCATTTCCGGAGTTTCTAAGCGTTGTAGAGTGAAGGGCTGCCACAAAGCACCCTCTTTCAAAGAATATAAGAAAGCTTGCTTCGAAGGTTCATAAACCTCTTTATTTACTTTACCGCTTTCATTTAAATTATGCAATAGACGCTAGGGCCATGTAGTCATAATCTTTAAATACCACATAATAAATGGGTAAAAGCGCAATTTTCCAGTTTAATTATTTATCCAAAGTAGCCGGCCTATCATAGGGAACCCGAAAGGGGCGTCGTAAAGGAACTAACACTTCCTTTACACGTAACTAACTCCCTTACCCAACTCTGGTTCTAATGACCAAAGTTGGTTTTCGAAAACCAACGCCTTTTTAAACTCCTTTTCCGATGTTTCCGGTAAAAACGTCGGTGGCGACTCCACGAACCCTTCAAAACCCGTTCTTGGGTTAGCCCGGTTATCGGACAACCCAAGAACACTTTTCGAAAACCTCGTCTCTAGGTTAGCCCGGTTATCGGACAACCTAAGGACGTTGTAACCACCCATAAAAAACGCGAAAGCAAGAGGGTCGACAAAACCATCTCGTCGCTCCGACCGCCTCTTTTGACGGCGGCGACAGATGGCGACTCCACTAGGGAAGCCTAGAGAGTTGATCCCATTTAGTGATGGACTGGCTTAAAAATAATTAAACCAAGAAAATAGCGCTTTTACCCTGCCTTGTATTATAACATGCTTTATTGTTTGGCTTTTAAATAATTGTTGCTTGTTTATACTTACGCAATGGATTGAAATATAAACTGCACACAAACCCTTGCACACTACAGTTCCCTCTATACCCGGGGGCTATCGCCGTCGTCCGTTCTGACGTCCTGAGGACATCTCGAACGTTTATGCGAGCGGTCGCGAAAAGATGGTTGAGACTCGCGTTTTTTGTTAAAATTGTGTTCATTGCTTCCGAGGAGCTCAACACTGAGCTGTCCTCTAATAAAAGCAAGGTTTTCGAAAAGGGGTTCTTTTGGAGTCGCCACCAATGTTTTGACCGGAAACATTGGAAAAGGAAAAAAAAGGCGTTGATTTTAATAAAAACCAACTTGGCCATTATAACCAGAGTTGGGTAAGGGAGTTAGTTACGTGTGGGGAACGTGTTAGCACCCCAGAACGCCTCTTTCGGGTTCCCTATGACGGATTAATTCATTAAGTGAAGATTATAAGAAATTACGCAGTTACCCTTATTTTATTGATACCGTATTAAATATGGTTATCTACATGATTTATCTATATTGCATACAGAAAGCAATAAATAAAGCAATAAAGAAGAAGAGACTTGAGAAAAAACCTCCGTAGCAAGCTTTATATTATGATTCCGTTACAAGGAGGACGCGTTTCGCGATCCTTCGCTCTACAATTACTCTCCTCTCGTCTACCCTAATTGACTCGACTAAAACTTTACTGAAGAATCGAATGCCGGAATACCAATTCCTTAACTGATTGTTACCTAAAAAAGGCAATCAGAGAGATCATTCGAGAGAGGGAGAGAAGAAGACAAGTCTCGAGTTGTCGCGGTGTGCGGAATGAGACAAATGAGGCTCCTATTTATAGCCATTTTTCGCCTGGACATCCGGGACGGCCGTCCGGGTTGGGACGGCCGTCCCAACTGCACTTTTACACTCGGGACAATTTGGGACGGCTGGTGCATTTGGGACGGCCGTCCCATTTGAATTTGGGGACTTGGGACGCGCGTCCCAAAGGTGAGACGTGCGTCTCACATGCATTTTTTGTGTTTGGGATGGCCAGGTGTGTTTGGGACGGCCGTCCCAGTTTGAGATGGCTGTCCCAAACTGCTTTGGCCTGTCTTCGCGTTCCGGGACCCCCGAGAAGCTTTCCTTTCCTTTTTTCGGACGTCGTTTGATGCCGATGTGTGTCCGTTGAAGCTTTATCTTCGTGTAAGAAGTCTTCTTGGCCTTCATTTGAGATGTCAGGCGAGCTTTATCTCTGTATAGGAAGTCTCCTTTGTCTTTTATCGTGCAGACAAGCGATCTCTGTGTTTGTTGCGGGAGGTTTCCTCGTTTTTGGGAAGTCGGATGAACTTCATCTTCGGGCGAAGTTCCTCTAGCTTTTTATTTTGAGAGGCCGGGCAAAATTAGGGGTCTACAGCTGCCCCCCCTTCACCTGCCTAACTAATTCGTTGGTTTTAATATGCCGACAAAATTAGTTAGTAGGGGAAGGAGTTAACCCTTTTGCCCGGCTATCCTTCGGATGCTGCTCCTTGCTGATCCTCCGGATGATAAATATTTTGATAGGTACTAACCCCTATCTGGTTTGAGCCTTCTTTTTCTAAGGCTTTGGTGAGTACTTACCCTCACCAGGGTATAAGTCCGTATTTTTACTAGACTTTTGTGGGTACCTACCCCCACTAGGTATGAACCTTGTTCCGCAATGGTTTTGGTGAGTACCTACCCTCACCTGGTATGAGTTTACGTTTTGCTTAAACTCTTATGGGTACTTACTTCGAGGTGTTCAACACCGAACTATCCTCTAATAGAAGCAAGGTCTTTGCACCCATTTTTTGCAATGCTCCCGGTGAGTATTTTTACTCCACCTGATGCATTTTTGCTAGGTTTTTTGATGAGCCTCGTTACGCAAGGCTTAGGTGAGTACGCACCCCACCCGGTGTGAATGATAAGCCTCATTCCGCAAGGCTTAGGTGAGTACGCACCCCCACCCGGTGTGAATGATAAGCCTTATTCCGCAAGCTTAGGTGAGTACGCACCCCCACCCCGTGTGAATGATAAGCCTCACTCGCAAGGCTTAGGTGAGTACGCACCCCACCCGGTGTGAATGATAAGCCTCATTCCGCAAGGCTTAGGTGAGTACGCACCCCCATCCGGTGTGAATGATAAGCCTCATTCCGCAAGGCTTAGGTGAGTACGCACTCCCACCCGGTGTGAATGATAAGCCTCATTACGCAAGGCTTAGGTGAGTACGCACCCCCACCCGGTGTGAATGATAAGCCTCATTCCGCAAGGCTTAGGTGAGTACGCACCCCCACCGGTGTGAATGATAAACCTCATTACGCAAGGCTTAGGTGAGTAGGCACCCCCATCCGGTGTGAATGATAAGCCTCATTCGCAAGGCTTAGGTGAGTACGCACCCCCACCCGTCGTGAATGATAAGCCTCATTCCGCAAGGCTTAGGTGAGTACGCACCCCCACCCGGTGTGAATGATAAGCCTCATTCCGCAAGGCTTAGGTGAGTACGCACCCCCACCCGGTGTGAATGATAAGCCTCATTACGCAAGGCTTAGGTGAGTACGCACCCCCACCGGTGTGAATGATAAGCCTCGTTCGCAAGGCTTTCAGGATGAACTTTTTTGTAGTCAATCCTATGATCATCTATTTTTGGAGATGAGTTGACGACTTACTGTTTTTGATCATGCGTCCCTGGGGAGTAATTGATTTTTCTTTTTGACTTTTCTGTTTTAGTCATCTGGTTTTACCAGGGATTTCTGTATTTTGGCTTTTCTTGTTTTAGCCATTCGGTCTTGGCCGGGGATTTTTGATTGCCTCTTTTTTAGGCGGGAATCCTCCGGGGATTTGATTTCTATTAGTTGCGCCTCTTGATTAGGCGGAAATCCACTTGGGGAGATTCTTGTTTGGTTGCGCCTCTTGATCGGGCGGAAATCCTCTGGGGATTTGAGCTTTTTGTTGATTGTGCCTTTTGTTTAGGCAAGAACCCACTTGGGGATGTGATTTCTATTTGGTTGTGCCTCTTGATTTAGGCATATGCTTCAATAGTGGTGAAGACTTAGGTTTTGGATTGCCTCTTGCATAGGTTGATTTCCCGTTTCTTGGGGATATTGGCTTTTTGCTTGCCTGTTGGAAGTGAAGACTTTGCTTTTCACTGGGGATATCTGTATTTGGGAATTTATACGCGATTCCCTGAGGATATAAACTTGTAGTTTTGCCTTCATTTGGTAGGCTCGCTGGGGATTTTCTTTTTGGTGATCTGCTGGGGAATTGATTTCATTCTGGAGATCTTATTTTGGATTGCCCCCAAGGGAGGAATGGAGTTTTTGACCATTTATTGGATGCTTGTTGTTTGAGCGATCCTGGGGAATTTCTTGGCTTCTTGGGGATCCCCTTTTTTTTTTTGTTTATTTGGAGTCCTGGCTCCTGGCTTGCTGAAGCGCTTTATTGAGAGAGGTGAAGATATTTTCTTCTTTTTTCTCTTTTTGGAGATTTTTCTTGTTGTGCTCTACTTGGAGACATTTATTTGGCCTTTTTCTGTAATGGCCTCTGTTGGGGATGGAAAAGTTTTTTCTTTTTGTTGCCCCCGGGTTATGTGGAGGACTTGACTCCATATTTTCTTTGATTGATGGACTCTTGTGTAGTCCTTATTCTCTTTTGGGGAATGAAGCGGAGACCTTTGATGCTTTTGCTTGATGACTCATGTGATAATGAAGCTGAGTCATGGAGTAATAATTTTTTATTTTGCCTTTGGAAT
This sequence comes from Sphenostylis stenocarpa, assembly GCA_963425845.1. Lineage (NCBI taxonomy): Eukaryota > Viridiplantae > Streptophyta > Magnoliopsida > Fabales > Fabaceae > Sphenostylis > Sphenostylis stenocarpa. Next base: position 24,422,488 of record OY731398.1, read on the forward strand.
AGGCAAGGATCCTCTTGGGGATGGTCGAGCCTTTCCGTCGGCCTTTCTTTTTTTGTTGATGTCTTTTCTGGGTGGAGGGATGCTGATTGCAGCTCCAAGTGATTTATGCTTGATGACTCATGTGGTGGTGTTGAGTTAGGGAGTAATAATTTTTTGTTTTGCCTTCAGAGTAGGCAAGGATCCGCTTGGGGATGATCGAGCCTTTCCATTGGCTTTTCTATGTTGATGTACCTTCTTTTATTGGGATAGAAGGTTAGAACTAGTTTCCTTGAAGCTCTTCATCTTGCTGAAATGGTTTTTGATTTCGCCTTTCGCGATTTTGATTTTTATTTAGAGGCTGGATTTTGGCGCCTTTTATTTTCACTCACAAGCATGGAGACTATCCTCCTTATATGCATGTTTATTATTCTTGTTTGAAGAAAATTATTTTTTCTTGATTTTGACAAAGTCGTATTATGCAACTACTTTGTGTGTGAATGTCCTAAATGCAATCTATTTGTTTATTTATTTTTTTATGCATTTAGAAAGTAACTGGCCTTCTCCCGTTGGCTTCTCATGAATATGCCGATGGGCTCCTTTCTTTATGACCATGATGGGCTCCTCCTTTATGATGATGGGCTATTCTTTTATTAATCTTTTGGTCTTAGCCCTATCTTTTGCCTAGACCGCCCTTTACGGGTTTTCGATCTAGCGGGCTGCCTTAATTTTTTCCTAGAATATCTTAGGGGGCTTTTGCCTTATCTTTTGCCTAGACCGTTCTCTTTGGGATTTCCGATCTAGCGAGGCTACCCTAATTTTTTCCTAAGAATATCCTAGCGAGGCTTTTATTCCTTTATTATTTTTATGCTTCCTCTTTTTAGATGCATGCTTGATCTTTGATTAAAAGTCTTTGCGCATATTTATGATTTATCAATAAAGAGGCATTTCTATAATATTTGGTCAAGAGAAAGGAAATGAAAAGGAATTTTATTGATAAATGAACAAAAGTTTTATTTCTTTTATAGAAGGATTTCAAAAGTATTTAGAAGAATGGGTGGTCGGGGTTGGCTGTACTTGTTTAGGCTTATACGAGTCATGTCTATGATATCTGCCTCCTGGTTCTCCTAATTGCTTCGGTTGAGATGCCTGAGCTCGGAGTGAAGACTATGCGGATCGCTTGCTTCGGAAGAATGTTACTTTAGCCGCCTTTTCGGTTTTCGGCTAAAGTAACCATTGCTCTTAGTTTCTCTATTTTTTTATTTAATTTTGTTTACCTCTTCTTTTTGCCTAGGACGTATCCTAGCGAGGAATATGGACCCTATCTTTTGCCCGGGAATGTCCTTTGTGGATTTTCATTCTCGACGGGTCTTGAGCAATGTCTTCGAGCATAATACTTCTTCACCGTACTCGGAGTTGATTCTTTTCCATCCATATTGGCGAGGATAAGAGCCCTTTCCAGAAAGCTCATTTGACCACAAGGGGTCCTTTATAGTTTGTTGCCCATTTTCCAATTTTGTTCTTCTGGGCTGGAAGTAGTTTATTTACCATTAAATTCCTCTTATGGTAAATATGAGGGTTGACCTTTTTTGTAAGCCTTTTTTATTTTCCTTTGATAGGCTTGTCCGTGACATATAATATTCAACCGTTTTTCTTCAATAAGGTTTAGCTGGTCATATCGGCTTTGAACCCATTCAAACTTACGTTAATTTCTCTTCCATCATCATGTGTTTTTATCAACATGATTAGTCGTACTCGATTTTCCGTCTTGGATCTTTGCTATAACCGAAGAGTAATCATTTTGAATGTAGAGCAATTGTCATGTCAATGCCCCTCTTCCTTTCCTTAGGGATTTCAATCTTCCTATTGATCACCATATTTCCACATTTCCCAGTCAATTACTTGAATGCTTTATGATGAAGGGTCAAGAGAATAGAAAGAAAGGGATTTATTGCAAAGGCTTGTGTTTTAGTGAGATTTTTTTTATGAAATAATAGTTTCTGTAAGAATGGCTAGCCAAGGTTGGTCGGTGTTTAGGCTAGTTTAAACGAACATTTTGTTCTTAATGAGGTGGCGTCTTTCAACTGAATACTCTGGCGCCTATTTGTGACTGATTAACTTTCCTAGTTCGCCCTTTTGGGTTTTCAGCCTAGGATTTTGCCCTTTTATCTTTTTGTCTTGGCCTTTGACCTTGACGGGCTTCTTTTAATAATAATTTTTGTCAAACATTGTCGAAACACGATTTTCTTATTCGTGTCTCTAGCTAATCAATCATGTTAACTTTGGCTTCATTTTGTCTATGGCGTTTTGATTATTTTGACGCATTTTGAAACAAAACGTTTGTCTAAACCTGGTTATTTATGGGGTATAGATATGATTAGCTAGAAAAGAAGCAGATAGTAAGAATAGCATTCTTTTGTAATTCAAAGGGAAATGTGTGCCCTAAAGATGCTTGGGGGTCGGGCACACCCCGAGGAGTGATCTCTAATAGTCATTGGGTTTACATCCCTTAAAATCGGAAGAAGGGCATTTAATGACTAATGCTACCCTTGACGCTAATATCCCTCTTTTTTGGAAGATCGTCTTTTTAAGGTAGGGAGGGGAGACTTCCCTTTTCATCGTACGACTTGTTCTTTTGTAGGGTCGTACTTTAAAGGATTATCCTTAAAATCTGGTGGCTCTCTTATTCTTTGAGCATCCTTTCCAAGCCCTTGTCTGGGCTGTATCCATATCTCTTCATTATATGGGCCACTTTTAAATTGCTAGGAAGTCTTTCCATATTTTCAAATTTCTTCTTCAGCCGCATCCATTTAAGGTGTGGTGGACGGCTCGCTGATTCGAGTGTAGTTTTTAGCTTGAACCATGATCAACTTGTAGCCTACCACGAATTTGATTTTTTGGTGGAGCGTTGAAGAAACTGCCCTAGCACCGTTAATCCAAGGTCTACTTAATCTTCCCCTTGGATTCTTTTTTCCTTTGCCTCTTCGGTTTCTTTATTTTTCCTTTTGTTTTTAGGAGCATTATCTTGTAGCTCCTTGGATGAATAAAATTTTTTGCTTAGGGTCCTGCCCCCAATGCTGGCTATATTGAAGATATCTTCATTGACGGGCAATTCTTCTGTGTATCTCAACGGTACAGTTTTATCTGTTGTATACGGGGAAAAGACGAGGCATGAATAAACGCAAAGGTGTTATTGCCCCTTCCCTGATATTATCAATTTGGGTGCTAATGTTTACTTCTTTCTTATTATCTCCTTGTCCCAAATTAATGGCCTCAGTTTTTCTTATGGGGGTTGTATCAATTGAGCTTCTTTTTTCAACAGTCTTTGCATGTCCAGGGAAATGGTCCCCTCCTCACTGTCTGACTCAATCCATTCGCCTTTGGCTTTCAGATCCCACAGAGAGTTTTTAATCACAGACATGACTGTTTATATGGTCTATATTTGGGTTTAGATTTTATTTGATTATTTTGGAATGAGAGAGAAAAGAATGAGAAGCATATGAATATTATGAAAATGCCTCATTGTATTGATAGAAGAAAATATTTACAAAGCCCAATTTAACCAAAAATCTCGTGATCACGGGCAAGGATCACGAGAAATACATCGGAAGCTTTTATTATTTCTTTATGTTTATTGCAAAAAATGGTAAAAATGATGAGCCCTAATCTGCTGGTCTCCCTTATCCCGTCTTTTACTCGGGCTTTGATAAGGGCTGGTCGTCCACCTTTGGAGTAGATGCATCAAAGGTAATCCATCCCGCATCTATTAAATCTTGGACCTTATGCTTTAAAGCCATGCAATTATCTACAAAATGTCCTGGAGCGTCCGAATGATAATTGCATTTTTCATTTGGATTATACCATTCTGGATAGGGTGGCTCCATCTTCTTGGGAGGGACGCGTATGAGGAGTTTAGCATCTAGTAATTTTAACAGCAGGCTTGCATAGGAAGTGGGTATCTTTGACGAGGCACATATCAACTGCCTCTTTAACATCAAAATTATGCCCCTCCATGGCTCTCAATCGCTCTTCAAGGGCAGTCAGCTGTTGTTTTGATACTTCTGGTGCATGAATATGCACTGCCCTTGTATCAGATTGGGCTTGTTCATCATTGGGTCCCTCCTCTTCTTCTTGGTGGGAGGCTTGTCCACTTTGAGGACCCTCTTTATGAAGATTTTGTTGGCGCATCATTTCTAACATCTGTGCCATTTGCTCTTTCAGCGTGTTAAGCTTAGTAGTAAGCTTTCTATTTTGTTCTTCCAGATGTTCCATCTTCTTGGCTTTCTGAGCACGAGTGAGGACGGGCGGAAGACCAGCCACTTTCTAAATGATTTTAACAATTTTATTATAGTTTTTTAAATGATTGGTGTATCCTAGAATGAATGTGTTTATGTATGAGAGATTTTATTATGATGATGTTTATGCATACCTTTCTTAGTGTATTTATTTTCTCTCTTGGTTTTACCACTTATTGGATGATGTGGTATGAATGATACGACTTTGCCAAGAATTTTGTAAAAAGGTATTTTTATGGCTTTAAATTGTTTTTATGTTTTTTATGACCCTTTATCTCTTCTGTCGGTCAACGTGGCTACTTAGCTTACAAAGAACCTGAAACCAGGCTAGCTTAACTGAAGAATGTCCGAGATAAAAGTCTTTTATCTTTTCGCTTTTTATGATTTTTAGGGTTTTTTCATTTTTTTGTCTGTTGTATGATTACCCTACGCTAATGCATCAATACAAATGCAGCAAACAAATGCACACACAATTCATACGTCCGCGAGCAGAGCCATGCTTATTTAATCACGAGGTAGGGTTTTCCTGCAGAAACGTGCTTGGTTTAGGTGGTTCTATACTGTTCTCACCAAGGCCAAAGGTCCCCAAGGTGCCCCCATTATAGGGACCTCTCAATCTCTCAATCCTCGGGTCATGCACGAAATTCCGTGTCGACACCCTTAGACCAAAAGAAGAGAGTTATCACCTTGATTTGGTGGTTTTCTGACAACGGTAGTAGCCCCATGTGCCAACTAACCGATCGTATCTGCCACCCACTCCCTATAGGTATTCACTCTTGCCCCTGAGTATAGAGGGACTGTTGTGTGCAAGGGTTTTTGTGTGCAATTTATATTTCAAACAATTGCAGAAATAATCATACAACAGTTATTTAAAGTCATACAATAAAAACATACAGAAGGGTAAAGGCGTAATTTCAAATCTTTGCTTAGTTTGAATTTATCCGTCACTAAATGGGATCAACTCTCTAGCTTCCCCAGTGGAGTCGCCATCTGTCGCCACCGTCCGTTCCGACGTCCTGAGGACATCTCGAACGTTTATGTGAGCGGTCGCGAAAAGATGGTTGAGACTCGCGTTTTTTGTTAAAATTGTGTTCATTGCTTCCGAGGAGCTCAACACTGAACTGTCCTCTAATAAAAGCAAGGTTTTCGAAAAGGGGTTCTTTTGGAGTCGCCACCAATGTTTTGACCGGAAACATTGGAAAAGGAAAAAAAAGGCGTTGATTTTAATAAAAACCAACTTGGCCATTATAACCAGAGTTGGGTAAGGGAGTTAGTTACGTGTGGGGAAGGTGTTAGCACCCCACAACGCCTCTTTCGGGTTCCCTATGACGGATTAATTCATTAAGTGAAGATTATAAGAAATTACGCAGTTACCCTTATTTTATTGATACAATATTAAATATGGCTATCTACATGATTTATCTATATTGCATACAGAAAGCAATAAATAAAGCAATAAAGAAGAAGAGACTTGAGAAAAAACCTCCGTAGCAAGCTTTATATTATGATTCCGTTACAAGGAGGACGCGTTTCGGCAGTCCTTCGCTCTACAATTACTCTCCTCTCGTCTACCCTAATTGACTCGACTAAAACTTTACTGAAGAATCGAATGCCGGAATACCAATTCCTTAACTGATTGTTACCTAAAAAAGGCAATCAGAGAGATCATTCGAGAGAGGGAGAGAAGAAGACAAGTCTCAGAGTTGTCTGGTGTCTGGAATGAGACAAATGAAGCTCCTATTTATAGCCATTTTTCGCATGGACATCTGGGACGGCCGTCCCAACTGCACTTTTTACACTGGGACAATTTGGGACGACCTGGTGCATTTGGAACGGCCGTCCCATTTGAATTTAGGGACTTGGGACGCGCGTCCCAAAGGTGAGACGTGCGTCTCACATGCATTTTTTGTGTTTGGGACGGCCAGGTGTGTTTGGGACGGCCGTCCCAGTTTGGGACGGCCGTCCCAAACTGCTTTGGCCTGTCTTCGCGTTCCGGGACCCTCGAGAAGCTTTCCTTTCCTTTTTTCGGACGTCGTTTGATGCCGATGTGTGTCCGTTGAAGCTTTATCTTCGTGTAGGAAGTCTTCTTGGCCTTCATTTGAGATGTCAGGCGAGCTTTATCTCTGTATAGGAAGTCTCCTTTGTCTTTTATCGTGCAGACAAGCGATCTCTGTGTTTGTTGCGGGAGGTTTCCTCGGTTTTGGGAAGCCGGATGAACTCCATCTTCGGGCAAAAATCCTCTAGCTTTTTATTTTGAGAGGCCGGGAAAAATTAGGGGTCTAGAGGGGCAAGTGAGATAACCATAGGGAGAGGGTGGCAGGTACGGTTCGCTGTAGTTAGGGCCTTGTGCCCACCAGTGTGATCGAAAACCACCACTCAAGGTGATAACCTTCCTCTTTTGGCAACAAGACCGACTCTGGCCTTAGTGCTGAGCATGGTTGGATGGCTGGAGAGTGGGGACCCTATAATGGGGGCACCTTGGGGGCCTTAGCCTGGTGAGAACAGTTAGAACCTACCCTGACCAATGCACTTTTCTGCAGGAAAACCCTACCTCGTGATAAAAATGAAATCTCGTCTGTTCGGGGATGACCAAATTGTGTGTGCATATGTTTGTTGCATAGCATAAACAAACAACAAAACAAATCACCAAAAATATTTTCACAAATAAACACCCTTATCTCGGACGATCTGCCTTTTAGCTAGCCTGGTTTCGGGTTCTTTGTAAGCTAAGTAGCCACGCAGTTCCGACAGAAGAGATAAAAGGCTATAAAATAAAATAATAAAAATCCAAAATAAACAAAATCAAAACATTTATAAAAATAATTTTTGACAAAGTCGTATCATTCATATTGCATCATGTCATAAGTGGAAAAACCAAGAGAAAAAAATAAACGCATAAGGAAAGTATGCATACGCATCATTTTAATAAATCCCTAAAAAATGGGTCTTAGAGGCATTTTTTGGGAAAATTACTGGGCCAAATCCCCTTCGGGCATTTGTAACTTGGTTCTTCACCCTTTTCTCTTCGTTTTGACATGCTGTGCGTCCAAATCGGACAACCCAGTCAAAAGTTATGCCACTTTGAACATCTATCGCCCATTTGTACTGGTGCATGCATAAATACATTCATTCTAGGGAGCACTAGATATCCCTAAGACAATGGCGAAAGAGGCCCCGAGCACATTTGTGACTTTCACGACAAGGAAGGAACAAGTGTACTAAGGTGTGATGGTGACCCCCATTATAATTGTCAAGTCTGTGGTGGGGAAGGAACCATTACACCGAGGTGGGTATGATACCCCATAAAGCGTAAACTTTAAGGATGATGTCAAAGTCATTTTCTTAAGGCATATCTATCCCACACCAATCATTCATTTTTAATAAAAACCCTAATTCATGTGCGTTCTAGAAAGCGGCTGGTATTCTCCATGTCCTCATCCACATACAAAAAAAACACAAAATCCCAAACACTATCATACATCATGTTAGAAAATAAAACATGATAATGTTTAGGAAAAAACAAACACTTGCATACATGCATCCACCAAACTTCATCCTCATAACATCATATAATAGACAGTCGAAGAAGTGGACTTTCCTCAATACCGTGAAAAGAGGATTAGGGCATTCGCATGCCATGCACGGGAAGTCATCTCTTCAAACCGTCTATTGCATTCATGAATTGCATTCATAAATTGCATTCATTCTCACTTTAATAATAATAAGATAATAAAAAGAAAGGATTAGTCGATGTGCTTTCCATGAATCGGAATAAAATGGAGAGTAAGTCTTTCGTCATCAAGTTCTCTCCAATGGTTGATCCGCCCAAGGAGGATAACAAACCTCAACCATTGGATATCCAAGTTAATAAGGAAGAGGGGGCAAGGATGTCGTTACATTCATTTATGTCTCGAACCAAATAAAGTTGTACCATTGAGATACGCAGAAACATCGTCCATCAATGAAGGTATCTCCAGCATAGCCAACATTTGGGGGCAAAATTAAAAGTGAAAGAATCTACATCCCCGAGGAGCTACAAGACAATGCTCCCAAGAATAAAGGAGAAACAATAAGACCGAAGAGAAACATAATCCAAAGAGGAAATTGAACAGACTTTGGATTCACGACGTTGAGGCAATTCTTTCAACGCTCCTTGGATGGATGCGAGAGACAAACTCAGGGTAGGCGACAAGCTAGTCATAGTTTAAGCTAGAGACGACATTCAAATTAGCAAATCGTCTGCCCTACCTTGAATGGATGCGACTGAAAATGACTTTTGAAATATCTTTTGCCAATATGAAAAGACTTCTCCAACAATATGAAGGTGACCCACATGATGAGGAAATATGGATATCGCTCAAACCAAGGGCTCATTAAAAACTCTCAAGGAATAAGGGAGTCACCAGATTTTAAAGACAATCCTTTAAAGCATGGCCTAGGGCATGACCCTACAAAGGATCAAGTTGCATGGAGAAAAGGGAAGTCTCCCCCCTGCACCTCAAATCAGATTTTCCCATATAGAGGGGTTCAAGCGTCAAAAGCGACTTTAGTCATTAGGTGTTCTCCTTCTGATTCTTAGGTTTTGTAAATCCAATGACTATTAGAGATTACTCCTCGGGGCTAGCCCGACCCCCGAGCATTGTAGGGCACATATTTCCCTATTAATTACAAAGAATGTCATTCTTACTATCTGCTTCTCTTCTTGCTATTCATGTCTAAACCTCATTAATAACCATGTTTAAGCAAACATTTTCAAAATGCGTCAAAGTAATCAAAATGCGCCATTGACCAAAATAAAAGTCAAATCCATCACTACTGATTGACTAGAAACACAAAATAAAGTTTTACCTCGTCATAAATAAAGCCGTGTTTCGCCAATGTTGTACAAAAAGAAAAACAAAAATCAAAAGAAGCCCATAAAAGCTAAAGACCAAAAAAAGAGCGCAAGATACCCGAGTAGGAAACCCACAAAAGGGGGCTACGCAAAAGTTAGGGTAAACCCGCTAGGAAATCCGAACAACCATAAAGGGTAGCCTAGGCAAAAATCGAGGTTACAAAATAAAGTCCGCTAGGTTTCCCAAAGCAACAAAAAAAGAAACCTAGACAAAAGTTAGGACAAAACAAAACACAACATCCTAAGCTGAAAACCCAAAGGGCAGACTAGGGAAGTCAATCAGTCATAGCAAGCGCCATAGAATAAGACGCCACTCCATAAACAAAACGTTTGCCTAAACTAGCCCAAACACTCTAACCAACCTTGGCTAGCCGTGCTTACAAAAACCATTTTTGTCAAAATAAAACAATTCTAAAACACAAGCCTTTGAATTAAATATCCTCTTCCTTCTTTTCTCTTGACCCTTACCACTACGACACTCTAGTGATTAGTAGGGAAATGTGGAGATAGTAATCAATAGGAGGATCGACATCCCCAAGGAAAGGGAGGGGCACACTAACATGGCAAGTCGCTCTGCAATAAACACTCATTCTTCGGTCACGACAAAATTCGAGACGGCAAAATTGGTACAGCCCATCCCGTCGATGAAAGCACATAACGTCAAAAGCTCATTAGAAATAAAAGCACATTGGTTAATCCTTTTGAAATATTAATTGAAATAGTAATGTAGGATGCATATCGTGAACATTGCATGCATATGATGGGCTCCTATCTCTCAAAAAAAAAAAAAAAAAGAGAAGAGAAAGAAAAAATGACAATAGAAAGAATAATGCCTGCTAGGAGATTCTTAGGCAAAAGTTAGGGTAGCTCGCTAGATCGAAAACCCGCAAAGGGCGGTCTAGGCAAAAGTTAGGGCATTTATAAAAAAGGAAAAAGCCCGCTAAGATATCATAGGCAAAAATTAAGGCAGCCCACTAGATCGAAAACCCCAAAAGGGCGGTCTAGGCAAAAGATAGGGCTAAACCAAAAAATGAATAAAAGAGAGGGGCCCTTCATCATAATCATAAAAAGTCCAGCAGGAGAATGCCAGTCATTTTTCCAGATGCATCAATAAAAAAGAATAGATTGCATTTAGGGCATCCACACACAAGTAGTCGCACAAAACGACTTTGTCAATGTCAAAAATGAAAGAAATAAAAAATTTCAAACAAATAACAAAAAAAACGAAAAGCATTCATGCATATAAGGAGACTAGCTCCATGTTTGTGATTGAAAACAGGATCACTGAGACTGAGTCTGCAAATAATGCCCTCAAGAAAGCGAAGCAAGTCGTCAATCAAGCGACTCAGCAGAATAAGAGCTTCTGAAAATCAAGAGCTCTAGCTACCATCCTTCTACTCAGAAAAGAAGGCACAAGAAAGTAATAAGTATTCACACAGTGCTCTCCCTCAAGAAAGAAGAGCGAGTCGTCATTAGAAGCTTCCAGAAGCCAAAACTCCAAACATCACCCAATAAAAGAGGGCACAATCATCAAGACATCATAAAAGAAAAGCCGACGGAAAGGCTTAGTCATCCCCAAGAGGATCCTTGCCTACTCCGAAGGCAAAACAAAAGTACTCCTCACGACTCAGCTGTATCACCACATGAGTCATCAAGCACACTCACCCAAAGTCGCCTCCACACTCCCCAATGGAGAATAAAGGCTTCAAGAGCCCACCATCATCAACAATCAAAAGAGTCCAGTCTCCATACCAACAAGGGCTCAACAAAAAAGGAAAAAAGAAGAAAACCCATGCATCCCCAGCGGATGTCCAAAAAGGCCATGACAGAGAAGGCCGAATAAAAATCCTCAAGTGGATCTCCCAAAAATTCAACAAAAAAGAATCAGAAATTCCCACTCTCCAGTGGAATAAGAGCTTCACAAGTTTAGCTCGCATCAACATCAATCAAGGAGACAAAACTCCATCCCAGAAAAATCGGATCCCCATGGAAGTTAATAATCCCTTGATGGATCACCTAAGAAAATTTTATCCCCTGCGGACCAACCAAAAGAAAGAAAAAGCCAGCATAATAAAAGAGACTAAAAAGTAAAAAGGCTTACGCATTATCCCGAAAAAGCCAAATTTCAAAATCGCGAAAAAAAAAGAGATAAATCGCGGAAAAAGGCGAAATCAAATGAAAATCCTTGCTCCCTAAGCGGGTCACCTCAGGAAAAGAAAGAATCAAAAAAGGAATTGGAAATTCCATTCCTTCAACAAAATAAGAGCACCACAAAAGCCAGCTCGCACCTACATCAATTAAGGAACTCCATTCCCTTAGGGGAAAATCAAAATTAGATCCTGGAAAGGCAATCAATTCCCGGTGGATCACCAAAAGAGAAAAATCATCTCTAGTGAGCCTACGACAAAGGCAAACTCCAAACTCACATCCTTAGAAGAGTCGTTTGCCTAGGCGTAGGCAAGATCTGGCGAGCAAGAGCCAATTTCCCCAGAAAGGGACATCAACCTATTCGGAGGCAAGCAAGTATAAAGTCTTCACCACTAATGAAGCATCCGCCTACTCAGAGGCACAGGAAACAAAAAAACAAAAAAACTCCATTTCCCCAGAGAAATAAGAGCTTGAAGAAACCAGCTCTCATCAACACCAAACAAGGAGTCACAACTCCATTCCCCAAAAGGCGACCAAAATTAGATCCCCAAGGAGTCAACCAACTCCCTAGTAGATCACCAAAAAAAATTACCCAGAGATCCTACTGCAAAGGCAAAACTTCAAACGCATATCCTCAGAAAGCTACTTGCCTAACATGGATATCCCTAGTAGAACGCATAGGCAAAACCTTGCAAGCAAAAAGCAACATTAGCCTATTCAGAGGCAAAGAAAAAAGCAAAACCAAAAGTCTTCACCTCCAAACAGAACATCTGCCTACTCAGAGGCATTACCAAAAACTCAATGGATATCTGCCTACTCAAGAGGCGTCACCAAGATCAACAAATCCCCAAAGGATTCTTGCCTACCTAAGAGGTACTTATCAAAAAAAAAAAAAAAATTCCCGACAACCAGCAAAGTCGGATGACCACCACAAAAGATAAAAAACAAAGAATCCCCAGCAATCAACAAGCTGGACGAACACCAACAGAATCCCCGGCACAGACCGGACGACAATTCCCAGAAAAGACAAAAAACAAAGACAGAAAACATCTCAACAACGGCACATGAGCTACCCGAGCAGTAAGCCACCACCACCACCAGTCCTACGCAACGGACTGTACCAGCCTGATAGGGGGATTATACCTATCAACCAGCACACAAGGAGTGCCTAAACGGCGCATGAGCCACCTGAGCTGTAAGCCGCCACTACCACCCTGATGGGGGGATCATACCCATCCGGTCCCACACAACGGACTGTACAACCCTAATGGGGGGATCATACCCATCCGGTCCCACACAACGGACCGTACCACCCTGATGGGGGGATCATACCCATCCGGTCCCACACAACGGACCGTACCAGCCTGATGGGGGGTTCATACCCATCCAGTCCCACACAACGGACTGTAACTACCAGCCTGATGGGGGGTTCATACCCATCCAGTCCCACACAACGGATCGTAACTACCGAGCTGATGGGGGTTTATACCCATCAGCAGAAGGATCGGCTACGTCGGGAGTAGTATCCGAAGGTTCTACCACGTGTCAACCAAAAGGATCGGCTACGTCAGGAGTAGTGTCCCGGAGGTACACAATACAACATCTCCCCAGAGGGTCATCCGCCACAAGACGGAGTATCTGAAGGGTAGCCGGGCAAGAGGGTCAACTCCTTTACCTTCCTGTCTACCTGTCCGGCACAACAAAGCCAACAGTCGACTAGTCAGGTAAAGGGGGGGCAGCTGTAGACCCCAAATCTTGCCCGGCCTCAGAATAAAGACCAGAAGCTTCCTATTTGAAGACGGCCGAAGCCTAACAAGCCACTAGGAGAGACTATTATGCTCCCGTACTAAGATAGGAAGGTTTTTTGGCCCGGAAAATAAGTTTCTCGCCCTGAAGGGACGAGACCGCCGTCTCGCCTCACGCCAGGGACGAGACCGCCGTCTTGCTTGTCCTGACGGCGGTCTCGCCACTGCAAAAGTCGAGACGGCGGTCTGGGTTTTCCAGACGGCGGTCTCGACCCCCTGCCATGGTCGAGATGGCGGTCTGGATTGTCCAGACGGCGGTCTGGATTGTCCAGACGGCGGTCTCGACCCTGTCAGACGAGACCGGCGGTCTCGCCACTGTCAGGCGCGAAAACCTATAAATAGTGGTTCTTCCCCCTCATTTCAACACAGAAACACACAGTTCCTCCTCCTTCTCTCTAGATTTTCTCTCTCTAGAACCCCTCCGAAGCATTTCCGGAGTTTCTGAGTGTCTTTAGGAGAATTTTGAGCATTCTAAATCTTCTTTAGAATCCCTCCGAGGCATTTCCGGAGTTTCTGAGCGTTGTAGAGTGAAGGGCTGCCACAAAACACCCTCTTTCAAAGAATATAAGAAAGCTTGCTTCGAAGGTTCATAAACCTCTTTATTTACTTTACCGCTTCCATTTAAATTATGCAATAGACGCTAGGGCCATGTAGTCATAATCTTTAAATACCGCATAATAAAAGGGTAAAAGCGCAATTTTCCAGTTTAATTATTTATCCAAAGTAGCCGGCCTATCATAGGGAACCCGAAAGGGGCGTCGTAAAGGAACTAACACTTCCTTTACACGTAACTAACTCTCTTACCCAACTCTGGTTCTAATGACCAAAGTTGGTTTTCGAAAACCAACGCCTTTTTAAACTCCTTTTCTGATGTTTCCGGTAAAAATGTCGGTGGCGACTCCACGAACCCTTCAAAACCCGTTCTTGGGTTAGCCCGGTTATCGGACAACCCAAGAACACTTTTGGAAAACCTCGTCTCTAGGTTAGCCCGGTTATCAGACAACCTAAGGACGTTGTAACCACCCATAAAAAACGCGAAAGCAAGAGGGTCGACAAAACCATCACGTCGCTCCGACAGCCTCTTTTGACGGCGGCGACAGGAGTGAACTTCCTCTCTCTCTTTTGTGGTTGTCGTCCTGCCTGAGAGGCAGAGGAAGGGGTTGCGAAATTAATGGCGTGCACGGCCTCTTCCTTCTTTTTGAAGGGCTTCTTGGATTATGTGCTAGGAGGAGAGGGTCGTGCTATTTTGCCACTCCTCAGCCCTTGCTCCACTCTTTCCCCTACAGTGACTATGTCCGAGAAGAGATTGGAGGTACTGGCTATCACCTTGTCGTAATACGCTCCGGTCAGTGAGTCTATGAACATAGCCACTATTTCTTTGTCTGTGAGTGGGGGTTCTATCTGGGCTGCCATTTCCCTCCACCTTTAGGCATACGCTTTAAAGGGCTCGTCGTTCCTCTTGCTCAGAGTTCTAAGATCTGACCTGTCGGGGGTCAGATCGATGTTGTATCGGTAACGACGGAGAAAAGCATCTGCCAACTATTTCCAGTTCTGGACCTGCCCTCTCTCTAACTACATGTACCAGTTAAGCGCGGTGTCCGCCAAGCTCTCCTGGAAGCAATGAATCAGGAGTTTCTCGTTGTCAGCATGGGCGGCCATCTTACGGCAATACATCGTAAGATGGTTCTTTGGGCAGAGTCATCCGCGTACTTGGGGAAGTCGGGATTTTGAATTTGGGAGGGAAGCGGATGTCCTTCACGAGGCACATGTCGGCCACCTCCTTGACGTCGAAGTTATGCCCTTCGGCCGCCTTCGGCCTCTCCTCCGGGCGGAGAGTTGTTGTTTGGATACTTACGGAGTAAGGATGCGTGCGGTCTTAGCATCCTTCTCACCAAAAAAATATTCCTCCTCCTCTTTCTCATGGGGACGGACATGTTCAGCTTGGCCTTCGCCCTTGCTCTGCCCCTGGCGTACGACCTCCATTAACTGGGCCATTTGCTCGCGGAGGGTATTGACCTCCGCGATGAGCTTCCGGTTTTGCTCCTCCAGATTTTCCATTGCCCTTGCTTTTTTTGCACGAGTACGAGTAGGGAGAGGACTAGCCACTTTCTAGAATGTCCGAAAAAGTTTTATTAATGCATGTTGAGTGCTTAAACTAACATGGGGTATGCTTATGCATGAGAGATTTTATTTAAATGATGCTGAATATGCTCTCATTTTTTATTTTCTCTCTTGGTCTTTTTTTGCTCATGTAACCTGATGTATGAATGATTTTGACTTTGTCAGAAGTTGTTTCATTTTTTTATTATCTATTTTGTTTGGTTTTTTTTTTTTATTTGATGTTTATTTTATAGCCTTTTATCTCTTCTGTCGGAACTGCGTGGCTACTTAGCTTACAAAGAACCTGAAACCAGGCTAGCTAAAAAGCGGATCGTCCGAGATAAAATATGGCTTTATGCGAAAGAATATTTAGCGTCCCTTATCTCTTACGTCGGAGCTGCGTGGCTACTTAGCTTACAAAGAACCTGAAACCAGGCTAGCTAAAAGGCAGACTGTCCGAGATAAGGGTGTTGATTTGTGAAATATTTTGGTGATTTTTGTTTTGTTGTTTGTTTATGCTATGCAACATACAAATGCAACAATCATATGCACACACAATTTGATCATCCCCGAACAGGCGAGATTTCATTTTTATCACGAGGTAGGGTTTTCCTGCAGAAAAGTGCATTGGTCAGGGTAAGTTCTAACTGTTCTCACCAGGCTAAGGCCCCCAAGGTGCCCCCATTAGAGGGTCCCCACTCTCCAGCCGTCCAACCATGCTCAGCACTAAGGCCAGAGTCGGTCTTGTTGCCAAAAGCGGAAGGTTATCACCTTGAGTGGTGGTTTCCGATCACACTGGTGGGCACAAGGCCCTAACTACAGCGAACCGTACCTGCCACCCACTCCCTATGGTTATCTCACTTGCCCCCGGGTATAGAGAGAACTGTAGTGTGCAAGGGTTTGTGTACAATTTATATTTCAATCAATGGCGTAAGTATAAACAAGCAACAATTATTTGAAAGCCAAACAATAAAGCATGTTACAATACAAGGCAGGGTAAAAGCGCTATTTTCTTGGTTTAATTATTTTTAAGCCAGCCCATCACTAAATGGGATCAACTCTCTAGGCTTCCCCAGTGGAGTTGCCATCTGTCGCCGCCTCCCAAAAAAAAGGGGCGATCAAAGCGACGCGATGGTTTTTTCGACCCTCTTGTTTTCGCGTTTTTATGGGTGGTTACAACGTCCTTAGGTTGTCCGATAACCGGGCTAACCTAGAGACGAGGTTTTCGAAAAGTGTTCTCGGGTTGTCCGATAACCGGGCTAACCCAAGAACGGGTTTTGAAGGGTTTGTGGAGTCGCCACCGATGTTTTTATCGGAAACATTGGAAAAGGTGTTGAAAAGGCGTTGGTTTTCGAAAACTAACTTTGGTCATTAGTGTTAGAAAAGTAGTTTTAAATCAAGAGGGGGGGTGAATTGATTTTTGAAAGTTTTTCGCAATACACAGATTATCTAATTCGAAAATTAAGATTACTTATCAATTCACAAATCACAAAGCAATCAAACAGTTTAAGTGCAGCAGCAGAAATTAAAGAGAGAAAGGTTAGGAAAGATTTCACCGGTAATTTTATACTTGGTTCACCCAATACCGGGGCTACGTCCGGACTCCGGCCAAATTCCAGTGGGTTCCACTAGAATAGATGTTTTACGAGACTCACCCTCTTACACCTATTCTAACTCTCCACCAAGAACCAAATTCCAGCTCTTGGAAACCTCCGCAACCAAATTCCGGCCAGCGAGAGAAACCGGTGCCCAAATTCCAGGCACCACACACAAGAACCAAATTCCGGCTCTTGCTTACAACCTTCCCACCAAGAACCAAATTCCGAGTTCCTGGAAACTTCTACAACCTCTACACAGTTGCGAGAAAACTTGTACCCAAATTCCAGGTACAAAACGAGTACAAAAGAATGAATAGAAATTGAAAAGAAGAAACAAAGAAAGCTCAAACCGGATTACACCAATCCACGGTCGAGTATCTTCTTCAAAGAAATGCAAAGTGCCTCAAGAAAGATTTCAAAAGAAGTTCACAAAAACAGTTGTGTATCTTTCTTGAAAAATGCTAATAGTTGTTTGTATTGATTGCTTGAATTGTGTAAAAGCTGATATGTGATCTCTATCTCAAAGTTTCAAGCAAATCTGTTTATAAAAGAGTATTTTCAAATCTGTCGCATTAATTAATCTGTTGAAAGTTTGTTTTAATCTGTTGAAATAGCCAGTTACAATCTGTAAAAGTCCTTTCAACCCATTAATGCGTTCATGATCTTTAACGAGAAAATGTTTTAGTTGATACGACCACGTTTTTATCGGTTAAAACGTTTTACAAACATTTTCTAAGTATAAAACAATCGATTGAATCGCGTATTAATCGATTGATATGTTTAAAAACCTTCTTATAAAACTTTCTAAGTTATTTTAGGCGATATAAAGTCGTTTCAATCGATTGAAAAAGCTGCACATATATTTTCAAGTCATTTTAATCGATTGAAAGTTTGTTTTAATCGATTGAAAAGATTTTCTAAGTTATTTTAATCGATTGAAATGCGTTTTAATCGATTGAAATAAGTCTGATCGGTCATAATTCAATTCGATCGATCATAACCAACTACGATCGGTCATAATCTCATTCGATCGATCATACGACATCCAAAGTGATTTTAATCGATTGAAACGTGTTTTAATCGATTAAAATAATTCTAATCGCTCATATTTAAGATCTGATCGATTATATTGCATTCGACCTATTACATTCGAATTCTAATCGGTCATAAAGAGTTTTAATCGATTAAAAGAAGTTTGTATCGATTAAAATATTGTAAAAACACTTTTTAAAACATTCTTAAGTGTTTTAAATTGATTCTTTCAAACCTGTATCGGTTAATAACTTGTTTAAGAAAATTCTTTGCCAAAATGCTTTTGTTTTTGATTTGTTAAAAACTGTTTTTGAGGCATTTTGCAAAATGAATGAAGAAGCTTTATGCGAGTGGAAAAGGTAAAGTGGTTTTACCTAAGCTTTCTGTTTAGACACACTAAGTCTTCGACTCCTTTGTTACGAGTTACTTGTTTGACTAGCTGCAGAGTTGACCCTTTGACTTTATCTTTGACTTCATCAAATCAATGAGATCTTTGCTAGGATCACTTTCGGTCTCCCCTATTTGATGAAGACAAACACCATTTTGAAAAAACAATCTACGCAAAATAAGTCACTTGATAATGCGGTTAGGTGAGAAATATAAGAATGTAATAAAGTTTTGTTTCTCCCCTAAAACTTATTTCTCCCCCTAAAATGTTGCACTTAAATTTATCTTAAAGTGATGCAACTATTTCTCCCCTTTTGACTTCATCAAAAATAGGGAATAGAAGAGAAAAGAATAAAATGTAAGGTTTCGAAAAAATATGCTCAAATTTTTGAAAATACAAAGTGAATCAATATTTCACTCATGAAAAGAATCAATTAAAGTTGATTCAAACTTATCTCCATTAACACGTTTGTAATGAATACAATTAACACGTGTAAAGATAAGGGAATCACGCTTTAGTAGCATGTTACGAGAACAGACCATTAACTAAAGCCTTTAATCTTTCTTCCCGAATAAAAATCGATTAAAAGCGAGCATAATCGGTTAAAATGTTCTTGGTAAATGATTTTAATCGATTGAAAGAAAGGTTTAATCGATTAAAACATTTAAGATTTTGAAAACATGAATTTTTAATAAAAACAATCGATTGTTTCGATTTTAAATCGATTAAAAAAAGTAATGCAATTTGTTGTTTAGTTTATTTAACCGATTAAAAGGTGTTATTATTGACTAAAACAACCAGACTTGCACTCTAAGTAATGTTTGATGCGTCTAAGATGCCTAACTCGGTGCGAATTTTGAAAAACCTATCACTAACAAGGGGTTTTGTGAAAATATCTGCTAGTTGTTTTTCGGTTTCTATAAAAAAGATCTCGCAATCACCTTTTAGAATATGATCTCTAATAAAATGATGCCTTATTTCTATATGCTTTGTTCTAGAATGTTGAATTGGATTTTTTTGTTAGCATTATGGCACTGGTATTATCGCATAAGAGAGGGATTTTCCTGAGGGTTAAACCAGTAATCCTCAAGGCTGCTGTTTTATCCAGAGAGGCGAGCACAGCAAGCTGCCAGCGGCAATATATTCTGCTTCAGCTGTAGACAAAGCAACACATGGCTGCTTCTTGCTTGTGCCAAGAGATTAGGCTGCTTCCTAGGAGATGACAGGTGCCACTGGTACTCTTTCGTCAAGTTCTGACACTGCAAAATCGAGTCGGAATATCCAACTAAATTCGGTTTAGACTCACCTGGATACCATAACCCAACATTTAAAGTCCCCTTGAGATACTTGAGGATCCTTTTTGCAGCGATAAGGTGAGACTCTTTTGGTGCGGATTGGAACCTGGCACACATACGGACACCGAACATAATGTCGAGTCTGCTAGGTCGTTAAATACGGTAAAGAACCAATAAGCCCCCTATATTTGGTTTCATCAACGATTTCCCTTTTTCATCGGAATCAAGGTAGCGGTTTGTTGACATAGGTGTTGATGCCTCCTTGCGGTGTTCCATTTCAAATCTCTTCGACGGTTACGTGCGGTACTTTGATTGATGAAGAAGACTTCCTTCTTGAAGTTGTTTGACTTGCGAGTCCAAGGAAGTAATTAAGTTCCCCCATCATTGACATCTCAAACTCACCCTGCATGTCTTTCATGAAATCTTTGCATAAGGTCTCATTAGTAGCACCAAATATGATGTCATCAACATAAACTTGAACCGAGAATTATATCATTATTCGAGTTTCTTTAGAAACAAAGTTTTGTCCACCAAACCTCTATGATAGCCCTTTGAGATAAGAAAGTTACTTAACCTTTCATACCATTGCCTTGGGGCTTGTTTGAGACCATACGGGGCTTTCTTCAACTCTGTAAACATATTACGGATGAATATGATCTTCAAACCAAGTGGTTGAGTGACAAAAAACTTCTTCATTCAAATATCCATTCAAGAAAGCGCTTTTGACATCCATTTGGAACAACCTGAAATTTTTAATAGAAGCATAGGCAAGCGAGTAATCTAACGACTTCTAACCTAGCAAGCTGGAGCATATGTTTCATCAAAGTCTATCCCTTCTTGCTGATTGTACCCTTTAGCAACTAATCGGCTTTATTTCTTGTGATTATGCCATTTTCATCCATTTTATTCCTAAAAACCCATTTTGAACCTACTGAGTTGTCATCATCCAAGCAAATAAGCTGTATTTTTATTAATGTAGTATGATGGGTGTTATTCTCACTTATAGTGAACCGAGTCATCATTATCTTTTGAAGAATGAGTCATTTTTAACTTTGTTGTTTTCCGAGTGGTATCATATGCACAAGTGATTAAAAAAAACTTATTCCGGTAGAGTGGGCAATGATTAGTAATGAGGACAGGTGATGACAATCAATCCGGAATTCTAAAACAATATAAAATTTATCCCTGTACCACGTTATTCAATTTTTGAATTCGTTGTCCCAGATTGGTTTCCTTACGGTGTCACCTCGTGACATTGATGATTAAAGCAAATATTCAAAGTTGCACAGTTCAATGAATTTCACCAAGAGTTTTGAACCAATGCATGCTCAAAATTATTTCAAATATATTGCAATGTAATATCAAGAAATTTAATGAAAACATGTATTTATTGGATTTCCTAGTAATGAATAACTTATTACCAGAAACAATTATCACAAAAAAATTTTTGATAAACTATGTTTTCAGTCCTAACGAGTTTGACCTGTTTGTAACTAGTGTCTATAAGAAAAGTTACGAGTCCATTCTTTGATAATTCCTTTGATTTTCAATGTATTACTACGCAGCATTCCATGTAAGGACATCTACGACTTGAATCATGACTATGTTAAAATAACATTTTCATCTATGGATAACTTTCCTACATGTAAAGTTTGCGGTATTTCAATCGGCAATAACTTTCCCACATTTATTCCACTAGTCTTAGTTTCTAATTAAAGATCCGTTCGGCATGTGCGACACAATTTACGAGGATAGTGGGTGAATCGGTTAATTTGTTCTTGGGAATAATGTTGATTTGGTCAAAGAAATCTTTAAAGATTTATTGCGGATAATAGACAACGAGTTTTTGTTTTGAATTTCCCTGTCAAACTTCAATTAGATGTTATAAGTCTTGTTTACAGATCCTAATCAATTGATTAATCAACTCATTATCTATTAATTTGATTCTTGTCATTAGAGTTGAAAACATCTACGGTGAATTAATCGATTTGTTTTATGAAAGAATCGATTTGTAAGGTACGAGAATGTAATAAAAAAATATCACCGGTATTTAAATCGATTAAAACATAAATGAATCGATTAATTTTGATACCTAAGTGTTTTTAGTTGATATAAATTTATTCTAATCGATTAAAACGACTAAACCAACATCCTGAGATCAGTTCAATCGATTATTTCGATATTTCAATCGATTAAAATCGTACGGACAGATATCGATAAGTTATTTTAATCGATTAATATTGATTTATATCAATTAAAACAATTAATTTAAATACACGAGAACCTGGTTTAGCGACTACGATCTTCAAGGGATTCCCGGACTTGTTCTGCAAAACAATTAAGTATTTTTACGGTACCCTTTATAATTATTGGGTCCGATCATGTTATTTGAAAAGAATTAATCTTTGGAACCCATTTCATTCTTCCTTTAGGAATGGCATACTTTTTGATTCTGCAATATTTAACGAGAATGCCCTTTCTTCATGCGGTAAAAACATTTGATAAATGGAGATGAAAGCTTGTTTTACTATATGCAAAATAATTTTTGAATGCTCCGGTTTTCTTTCCAATGGTTGGTGTATAACCTATACCACCACGTTCAATAACTAACTTTTGGGAATCAAGTATCTTATCAAGATTATTCTTTCCTTGTGCTAATTTAGATGAAGTTTTTACTAGGTATGATACTTGTTTTACGTAACTTCGGGACGGTTTTTGCAATCTTCAACATTACACATGCAATCGGTATTATTTTCTAATTCTAACTTTTCTTCATCAATTATTTTCTTTTCAAGAATAATGATCTTGTTTTCTAGTAACCTATTCATGCTTTTCAATTTTACGTTTTCAGTTTCTAATTTCTTTGCTACTTCATGTATTTCAAAGAAAGCATCTTGTAATGAGCTATAGTTTATAGATTGGAACTTACACTTGGTATTTGATGATTACGAGTTGACCATCAAGCATATTTACGGTGCTTCTTCATAGGTCTTTTCAAGGATCTTCCACATTTGTGCGACGGTTGGCGAGTGTGCAATCCTGAAAAGATCATCTCGTTAAGGGCGGATAAGATGATATTCTTGGCAATACAATCATCTTGGATTACTGTTAGCAATATCAGTTTCTGTTCAATAACATTCCAAGCATTTATACTAACAGATTCAATGAAGATTTTCATCCTTATTTTCCAATATAGGTAATCTGTTCCACTCAACGAGTGGAGGTCTATCAATGCACGCTCCCTCGAGAAAATTCCATGGATCGAAGTAACTTGATTAACTTTCAAGCACCTCGCTCGATGCCAATTGTTAGAAAAGTAGTTTTAAATCAAGAGGGGGTGAATTGATTTTTGAAAGTTTTTCGCAATACACAGATTATCTAATTCGAAAATTAAGATTACTTATCAATTCACAAATCACAAAGCAATCAAACAAGTTTAAGTGCGCAGCGAGAAATTAAAGAGAGAAAGGTTAGGAAAGATTTCACCGGTAATTTTATACTTGGTTCACCCAATACCAGGGCTACGTCCGGACTCCGGCCAAATTCCAGTGGGTTCCACTAGAATAGATGTTTTACGAGACTCACCCTCTTACACCTATTCTAACTCTCCACCAAGAACCAAATTCCGGCTCTTGGAAACCTCTGCAACCAAATTCCGGCACGCGAGAGAAACCGAGTGCCCAAATTCCGGGCACCACACACAAGAACCAAATTCCGGCTCTTGCTTACAACCTTCCCACCAAGAACCAAATTCCGAGTTCCTGGAAACTTCTACAACCTCTACACAGTTGCAGAAAACTTGTACCCAAATTCCAGGTACAAAACGAGTACAAAAGAATGAATAGAAATTGAAAAGAAGAAACAAAGAAAGCTCAAACCGGATTACACCAATCCACGGTCGGTATCTTCTTCAAAGAAATGCAAAGTGCCTCAAGAAAGATTTCAAAAGAAGTTCACAAAAACAGTTGTGTATCTTTCTTGAAAAATGCTAATAGTTGTTTGTATTGATTGCTTGAATTGTGTAAAAGCTGATATGTGATCTCTATCTCAAAGTTTCAAGCAAATCTGTTTATAAAAGAGTATTTTCAAATCTGCTTGCATTAATTAATCTGTTGAAAGTTTGTTTTAATCTGTTGAAATAGCCGTTACAATCTGTAAAAGTCCTTTCAACCCATTAATGCGTTCATGATCTTTAACGAGAAAATGTTTTAGTTGATACGACCACGTTTTTATCGGTTAAAACGTTTTACAAACATTTTCTAAGTATAAAACAATCGATTGAATCGCGTATTAATCGATTGATATGTTTAAAAACCTTCTTATAAAACTTTCTAAGTTATTTTAGGCGATATAAAGTCGTTTCAATCGATTGAAAAACTGCACATATATTTTCAAGTCATTTTAATCGATTGAAAGTTTGTTTTAATCGATTGAAAAGATTTTCTAAGTTATTTTAATCGATTGAAATGCGTTTTAATCGATTGAAATAAGTCTGATCGGTCATAATTCAATTCGATCGATCATAACCAACTCGATCGGTCATAATCTCATTCTGATCGATCATACTGACATCCAAAGTGATTTTAATCGATTGAAACGTGTTTTAATCGATTAAAATAATTCTAATCGCTCATATTTAAGATCTGATCGATTATATTGCATTCGACCTATTACATTCGAATTCTAATCGGTCATAAAGAGTTTTAATCGATTAAAAGAAGTTTGTATCGATTAAAATATTGTAAAAACACTTTTTAAAACATTCTTAAGTGTTTTAAATTGATTCTTTCAAACCTGTATCAGTTAATAACTTGTTTAAGAAAATTCTTTGCCAAAATGCTTTTGTTTTTGATTTGTTAAAAACTGTTTTTGAGGCATTTTGCAAAATGAATGAAGAAGCTTTATGCAGTGGAAAAGGTAAAGTGGTTTTACCTAAGCTTTCTGTTTAGACACACTAAGTCTTCAGCTCCTTTGTTCTGAGTGACTTGTTTGACTGCTGCAGAGTTGACCCTTTGACTTTATCTTTGACTTCATCAAATCAATGAGATCTTTGCTAGGATCACTTTCAATTAGAACCAGAGTTGGGTAAGGGAGTTAGTTACGCGTAAAGGAAGTGTTAGTTCCTTTACGACGCCCCTTTCGGGTTCCCTATGATAGGCTGGCTACTTTGGATAAATAATTAAACTAGAAAATTGCGCTTTTACCCTTTTATTGTACGGTATTTAAAGATTATGACTACATGGCCCTAGCGTCTATTGCATAATTTTAAATGAAAGCGGTAAATTAGAAAGAGAGAGAGTGCACCTCCAAAGCAAGCTTTTTTATATTTCTCTTTAAAGAATGGGCGCTTTTTGGCAACCCTTCACTCTACAACTCTCAGAAACTCCGGAAATGCCTCAGAGGGATTCTAAAGAAGATTTAGAACACTCAATTTATGCCTAGAGACACTCAGAAACTCTGGAAATGCTTCGGAGGGGTTCTAGAGAGAGAGAATCTAGAGAGAAGGAGGAGCTACTGTGCTTGGTGTGTTGAAATGAGGGGGAGGGAGCCCCTATTTATAGGTTTTCGCGCCTGATAGTGGCGAGACAGCCGGTCTCGTCTGACAGGGTCGAGACCGCCGTCTGGACAATCCAGACCGCCGTCTCGACCATGGCAGGGGGTCGAGACCGCCGTCTGGAAAACCCAGACCGCCGTCTCGACCTTTGCAGTGGCGAGACCGCCGTCTGGACAAGCGAGACGGCGGTCTCGTCCCTGGCGTGAGGCGAGATGGCGGTCTGGTCCTTCGAGACGGCGGTCTCGTCCCTTCAGGGCGAGAGACTTTATTTTTCGGGCCAAAAAACCCTCCTATCTTAGTACGGGGGCCTAATAGTCTCTCCTAGTGGCTTGTTAGGCTTCGGCCGTCTTCAAATAGGAAGCTTTCTGACTTTATTCTGAGGCCGGGCAAGATTTGGGGTCTACACCCGGAAAAGCCAAAATCCAAAATCGCGAGAAAAAAGATAAAACCGCAGAAAAAGGCAGGATTAAAAATAAGACAAGTCAACCACATTGCCCAAGATTTTTTCGGTGGTCAGCAAAGTCGAACTACAAAACAAGACTACCCGGCAGCCAACAAGTTGGATGACCACCGGAAGAGTCAAAATAATCCCCGGCAAAAACTGGACGACTACTCCAGAAAAGTTAAACAACAAATATAAAAAATCAAGAGAACGCATCTTAGCACTCAACGGTGCATGAGCTGCAGAGCAGTAAGCCGCCACCAACTCCAGTCCTACGAAGTGGACTGTACCAGCCTGA
The DNA here is from genome assembly GCA_963425845.1 of Sphenostylis stenocarpa. Taxonomy (NCBI): domain Eukaryota; kingdom Viridiplantae; phylum Streptophyta; class Magnoliopsida; order Fabales; family Fabaceae; genus Sphenostylis; species Sphenostylis stenocarpa. The sequence continues at coordinate 24,448,313 of OY731398.1, forward strand.
TGGGGGCTTCATACCCATCAACTCGCGCCCAAAGTGCACCTGATCGACGCATGAGCCACTGAGAAGTAAGTCGCCACCACCACCAGTCTTGTGAAGCAGACTATACCAGCCTGATGGGGGATTTATACTCATCCAGTCCGACGCACAGTAGGCTACAACTACCAGCCTGATGGGGGGTTTATACTCATCCAGTCCTATGCATAGTGGGCTGTAACTACCAGCCTGATGGGGGATTTATACTCATCAACCGAAGGATCGACTATCGTTAGAATGAGTATCCTGAGGTTTTGCCATGTGTCAACCAAAGGGGTCGGCTGCCGTCAGAAGGAGCATCTTGGAGGCACACAACACATTTTTTTCCCAGAGGATCAGCCACCGCAAGATGGAGCATCTGAAGTGTTAGGAATGTAGGCTGAGATCAAGAGGGGGGTGAATTGATCTTTGAAAGATTTTCGCAATTTACAGATTATCTATTTCAATGATTAAGAATTCTGACCAGTTCTTGAATCAAACACAGTAAACAATCAAAGTAAAGGCAATGACAGAATTAAAGAGAGAAAGATTTAGAAAGATACAACCAAGATTTATACTGGTTCACCCAATCCCAGGACTACGTCCAGTTTCCAGCCAAATTCCAGTTGGGTTCCACTAGATTGAACGTTTTACAGATTACAACTTCAATCCCACACTCAATCTACCACAAGAACCAAAATTCCAGTCCTTGCACCTAAACCTTCACCAAGAACCAATTTCCAGTTCTTGACCAACCCTACAGCCAAATTCCAGCCACAGAAACCAGTACTCGCACTTCCAGGCACCCACAATACAGAAAAGAAAAGTAAAGAAACAAAGAGAAGAAACTAGAACACCCAAACCAGGTTTATGCAGCTCTGCAGAATAAGTTTCTTCTCCAAAAGAATGCAAATATTGCCTCATGAAAGAGATTCTAAGAACTTCACAAAACTAGCGTGATTCTCTCTTGAAAGTAGCACTTATGATTGCTTGATTGATTTCCAAAAGGTGTGATTCAAAAGGTTCAAGTAATTATGTTTTTATAGAAGATTTTCCAAACTGCTGGTTTATTTAATCTGTTAAAATAATCTTTTAATCTATTAAAAGTCTTGTTTTAATCTGTTAAAACTTCTTTTAATCTATTAAAATGTTCTTGATTATTTTCCATATTTGTTTTAACTGATACGACAACGTTTATATCAATTAAAACTCTTTGTAAAAAATCTTCCAAATTGTTTTAATCGATTGTTTCGTCTTTCAATCGATTAAAATACTGCTAAACATTCTCATAATATTTTCTAAGTGATTTTAACTGATAACAATCTGTTTTAATCGATTAAAACACTTTGGAAAAAGTTCACTTAGTTATTTTAATCGATTGAAACGCATTTTAATCGATTAGAATTTTGCCAAAAGATTTCATAAAACTTTCTAAGTTATTTTAATTGATAGCATGCTTGTTTTAATCGATTAAAACATTCTGGAAAAAACCTCTTAGTTGTTTTAATTGATTATTTCGCATTTGTATCAATTAAAATACTGATAGAACAACTTTCAAAACACTTTAAGTTATTTTAATCGATTATTTCAAGTTTGTATTGATTAAAATTCTGCAAGAACACTTTTCAAAATATTCTAAGTCATTTTAATCGATTGTATAAGTTCTATATTAGTTAAAATACTGGCAGAAGGTTTTCAACGTTCCTTCTAATGAAAACAATCGGTTATTTAGAAATCATATCAGTTAAAAACCTGTTACAAAAGTGTTAACTATTAGTTAAAATAGTTACTTCAAAAACCTTTTAACAAAATACTTTGTGTTTTAACCGTTTAAACACGTTTTAGAGGCATTTGCAAAATCTTTTAAATGAAGAAAACCTCATGTAGCAGAGTGATAAAAATGATTATACCTAAATAAAGATGCAGACTCACTAATCACTCTACCCTTTTATCTAAGTGACCTTTGACTGCAACAAAGTAGCCTTTAACTTCATTTTTTACTTCATCAAATCAACAAGATCTTTGCTAAAGTAATTCAATAAGATCTTCATCACTTTCAGTCTCCCCCTATTTGATGAAGACAAATACCTCTTTGAATAATATCTCTGCAGAAGAGGTCACTTGAATATATAGATTAGTGAGTATTAAAAAATTAATCATTTTCCCATTTCTCCCCCTATATTGCTACTCCCCCTAAATAAGGAAAATCAATATTAAAAGAAAAGCAGTTATTTCTCCCCCTTTTGACTTCATAAAAAATAGGGAACAGACGAACAAAACAAATACTATGCATGATATGTATCAAAATTTAGTTTTTGAAAACAGTAAAAAATTTGAACAAGATACATTACTCATATAAAGACTAATCAAAGTTGATTCAAACTTATCTTCATTAACACGTTTGTAATGAATACAATTAACACGTGTAAAGATAAGGGAACCATGCTTTAGTAGCATGTTACAAGAACAGCCATTAACTAAAGCCTTTAATTTTTCTTTCCAGAGTAATAATCGATTAAAAATAGGACAAAATCGTTAAAATGATCTTGTTATTGGTTTTAATCGATTAAAATATTGTTTAAATCGATTAAAACAGTGATGAATTTAGAAAGTTAGAAACTTAAGTTCTTTTAATCGATTAAATCAACATTTAATCGATTAAAACAGTAAGAAAAATGCAGTATAAGTGCTTTTAATCGATTTAAAGCTTGTTTTTATCAATTAAAACCACCAGTTTTGAGAATTAAGTAATGTTGGATGCATCTAAAATGCCTAATTTAGTGCGAATTTTGTAAAATCGATCACGAGCAAGAGGTTTTGTGAAAATATTTGCTAGTTGTTTTTCAGTTTCTATAAAGAAAATTTCACAATCACCTTTCAAAAAATGATCTCTAATGAAATGATGTCTAATTTCTATATGTTTTGTCCTAGAATGTTGAATTGGATTTTTTAGTTAATATAATGGCACTAGTATTATCACATAAAAGAGGAATGTTTCTATGAATTAAACCATAATCCTCAAGCTGTTATTTGAGCCAAAGGGATTGAGCACAACAACTTCCAGCTGCAATGTACTCGGCTTCAGCTGTAGAAAGGGCAACACATGATTTCTTTTTACTATGCCATGAGATTATACTGCTTCCAAGGAGATGACAAGTGCCACTGGTGCTTTTCCTATCAAACTTACATCCTGCAAAATCTGAGTCAGAGTATCCAATTAAATTTGGTTTGGACTCAGCAGGATACCATAACCCAACATTTAGAGTTCCTTTGAGATATTTGAGGATCCTTTTTGCAGCAGTAAGATGAGATTCTTTTGGTGCAGATTGAAACCTGGCACACATACAAACACTAAACATAATGTCAGGTCTACTTGTTGTTAGATATAGTAAAGAACTAATAAGCCCTCTATATTTAGTTTCATCAACAGGTTTTCCTTTTTCATCATAATCAAGATAGCAATTTGTGGACATTGGAGTTGATGCTTCTTTGCAATGTTCCATCTCAAATTTCTTAATCAGCTCTGTGTAGTATTTTGATTGATGAAGAAAACTTCCTCCTTGAAGTTGTTTAACTTGTAATCCAAGAAAGTAGTTGAGTTCCCCTATCATAGAAATCTCAAATTCTTCCTGCATATCTTTGATAAAATCTTTACATAGACACTCATTAGTGGCTCCAAATTGTTGAACATTCAAGGACTTGATGCTGCACTTGATAGACATGAAGATTGTTGATTTTGATGATGATTCAAGAACACAATGACTTAGAGTGTTGAAGACTTGTTTTGTATTGTAATAACTCTGTTTCAATTAGATTGAGTCTGTAATATTAGAGTTTAAGATAGCTAGTACATAGTCTGCACCTTAGAAGCTTCAAAAAGCTCAAATTTATCATCCAGGCTCGGCTTTAATCAATTAAAACAGTGAGAAAAATCATTTTCTGTAAAAACTCACTGGTTTAATCGATTAAACTAACTTTTAATCGCTTATCAGGTGGTTTAATCGATTAAACCACCTTTTAATCGATTAAAACAGAGAGGTTTGGGTTCTGTTGATATTTGGCTCTGTTTTAATCGATTAATACTTCTTTTAATCGATTATTTTAGTCAGATTTTGATTTTTAACTTCAAATCAAACCTATTTTCGAAAACCCTTTTCCCAAGAACCCTAGTTTCGAAATCCCCAATTCCTAAACCCTAATTTCTCTACTTAAACTCTTCTATGGCACTCAGAAAACGAAGAACAACCTTTTTCATACAAAAGTTAAGTGCTGTGAGTGCCAGAGAACTGTTTGTTGCAAGAAAAAGGGGCTTTCTGAACCTGGTGTGGGCTAGAAGCGATAAGAATCACTAAGTGGAGTTCTTAGTGGATTGTGTGTTGTGCTGTCTCTGGGGAAAGTTGTTCTTCATCTCTTGTGGATTTCAAGAGAGGTGTTATCTTTACTTTATCTCTTCCATTGTAACTTGTTTGTAATAACTTTGTTTATAGTGACAGCGTTAATCCTCTGTTTGAGTGATTAGCAACTGGACGTAGGGTCTTTTGATCCGAACCAGTATAAATCTCCTGTGTAAGATTCTCTTCTCTTCTCTATTTACATTTACACAATTTTTAATCGGTAAAATTTGGGGAAAATTTTGAAAACCTAATTTTTATTAAGAAACCAATTCACCCCCCCTCCCCTCTTGGTTTTTGTCCGACCACGCGAACATTCTGCTGCGCGATTCTAACAGAAATATGATGTCATCAACGTATACTTGAACTAGAATTACATCATTATTTAACCTTTTTAAGAATAAAATCTTATCAACCAAACCTCTTTGATAGCCCTTTGATATGAGAAAATTACTTAACCTTTCATACCATTGTCTTGGAGCTTGTTTGAGATCATACAAAGCTTTCTTTAATTTATAAACATATTCTGGATGAATATGATCTTCAAACCTAGGTGGTTGTGTAACAAAAACTTCTTCATTCAAGTAGCCATTTAAGAAAGCACTTTTGACATCCATTTGAAATAACTTGAAACTTTTTATCGAAGCATAAGCAAGTAAAAGTCTAACAACTTCTAATCTAGCAACAAGAGCATATGTTTCATCAAAATCAATTCCTTCTTCCTGATTATACCCTTTAGCAACTAATCTGGCCTTGTTTCTAGTAATTATACCATTTTCATCCATTTTATTCCTAAAAACTCATTTTGTTCCTACAATATTGGCATTATCTAGTTTTGGAATTAATTCCCATACTTCATTTCTTGTAAATTGATTTAACTCATCATGCATAGCATTAATCCAATTATTATCCTTTAATGCATCAGATATGGTTTTTGGTTCAATTTGTTATACAAATTGCATGTGATTGCAGAATTTATTTAAAGATCTTCTAGTGGAAACTCCCTGATTTATTTCACCAATGATGTTGTCTATTGAAAGATTTCTTGGAGTCTTCCATTCTTTAGGCAGTTGCTCTTCAGATTCTTCGATATCTTCTGCCTGTTTTTGAAAAACTGTTGATTCTGGCAGTTTTAACTGGTACATTTTATCAGTTAAAACATCATCTTTTGTACTATACTCAGAAATATTCTGCATACTTGGGTTAGTCTCATCAAATACAACATGAACAGATTCTTCTACAGTATTTAGCCTTTTGTTAAAGATTCTATAAGCATGGCTATTCAATGAATATCCTAAGAAGATACCTTCATCTGATTTGGAATCAAACTTTCCAAGATTTTCCTTTCCATTGTTTAAGACAAAAACCTTACATCCAAATACTCTAAAATAGTTTATGTTAGGTTTTTTACCTTTGTATATTCATAGGGAGTTTTCTAAAGAGAAGGTCTAATTAAAACACGATTTAATACATGGCAAGCAGTACTAACGACATCAGCCCAAAAATATTTTGGTAATGCTTTTTCATTAAGCATTGTCCTAGATAACTCTTCAAGAGAACAATTTTTTCTTTCAACTACACCATTCTGTTGAGGAGTTCTAGGAGCAGAAAAATTATGCTTAATACCATGTTTATCACAAAATTTATTGAAACTTTCGTTTGAAAACTCTCCCCCATGATCACTTTGAATATAAGAGATGAAATAGCCTTTTTCATTTTGAATTTGTTTCGCAAATTTCTTAAACATATGGAAATTATCAGATTTTAATTTTAAAAATAATGTCCAGGTAAATCTTGAGTAATCATCTACTATAACCAGTGCATATAGATTTCCTCCTAAACTCATAGTTCTAGAAGGACCAAAGAGATCCATGTGCAAAAGTTCAAGAGGTCTTGATGTTGAAACAATATTTTTCTATGAAAAAGAATTCCTTACTTGTTTGCCCTTTTGACATGCATCACATACTGTCTTTCACAAACTTAAGTTTAGGTAAGCCAATTACAAGATCTTTAGAAATCAGTTTATTAAGGTGATTCATATGAATATGAGCTAACCTCCTATGCCACAACTAGGAATCATTCTCTTTAGAGATTAAGCAACAATTTTTAGCAGAATTAGTATCTAACATGTAAATATTGTTTATCCTCTTACTAGTAATCAGTACCTGTTCTGAATCTGATTTGATTATTTGACATTGATCTTGACCAAAGACAACTTTGTGTCCTTTATCACAAAGCTGGCTAATACTAATCAAATTATGTTTTAAACCCTCAACATATAATACATTGTTAATAATACCTGATTCTGTGCATTTGATGTCACCTATTCCAAGGATTCTTCCTTTGTTATTATCCCCATAGACAACAGTCCCACCATTCTTTAGTTTTAAGTTGTTAAAATTTGTAATATCACCTGTCATGTGTTTAGAATAGCCGCTGTCAAGGTACCAGAGATCTTCAGTTTGCTTTGCCTGAAAGAGAAATTAGTATAATTGCAGTACAAACTGATACAGAATTGAAATAATCAATTAATTCTGCACTGGAAGTAGAATTTTAATCGATTAATTTGACATTCAATCGATTAATCAAGTTTTGGAGAAAATATATCAGAATAATAATCGATTGAATCGAGAAATAATCGGTTAAATTTGTCCTTTTAATGATTTTAACTGATATAAATCCTTTTTAATCGATTAAAACAACTAAACTAGATTCTTGAGAACATTTTAATCGATTAATTCGTATTTCAATCGATTAAAACTATACGGACAACTTTTCTGGTATTCTTTGTAAGTGATTTTAATCTATTAAAATAGTTTTATATCAATTAAAATACACAGTCCATGAATCCAGAAACAGAATTTGCTGATTTGATACCAAGGGACTTCCAGATTTTGTTCCTTCAAAACAGATTTAGCATATTTCTGGTACCCTTTTTATAATAACTGGGTCCAATCATGTTATTTGAAATGAATTTTTGGGAATCCACTTCATTCTACCTTTAGGAATAGCATATTTATTGATTCTACAAAATTTCATAGAATGACCTTTTTTCATGCAGTAAAAGCATTTAATAAATGGAGACGAAACAGATTTACTATATGCAAAATACTTTTTAAATGCTCTAGTTTTCTTTCCAACAGGAGGTGTAAAACCAATACCACCACGATTAATAACCAATTTTTGAGAATCAAGTATCATATCAAGACTAGTTTTTCCTTGTACAAGTTTAGATGCAGTTTTTATTAAATATGTTAATTTCTTTTGTAACTTAGGACAATTTTTACATTCTTTATCATTTCACATGCAATCAGAATTATTACCTATTTCCAGATTTTCATTCTTAGTTTCTTCATCAACTATTTTATTTTCAAGAAGAGTGATCTTGTTTTCTAATAAACTATTCATGGTTTTTAATCTTTTGTTTTCAATTTCTAATTTCTTAGCTACTGCATGCATTTCATAAAAAGCATCTTGTAATGAACTGTAATTCATAGTGGTTGTTGAATCAAAACTTACACTGGTCATGGGAGAATCTGAATTGACCATCAAGCATATCTCTGTTGTTTCTTCATAGGCCATTTCAAGAGTTTTCCACATTTGTGCAGCAGTTTGACAATGTGCTATCCTGAAAAAATCATTTCTATTAAGTGCAGATATGATGATATTCTTAGCAATACAATCATCTTGGACTAGTTTCTTTTCACAATCATTTAAACTAGGCCATTCTTTGTTAAAAACATAAGTTCCCTGTTCAATGATATTCCAGACATTTATACCAATAGATTCAATAAAGATCTTCATCCTAATATTCCAAAAAGAGTAATCTGTACCACAAAACAGTGGAGGTTTATCAATACAAGCACCCTCAGAAAATTTATTTCCAGCCATTTGGATCGAAAGACTTGAATAATTCTCAAGAACCTTGCTCTTGATACCAATTGTTAGAAATGTAGGTTGAGATCAAGAGGGGGGGGGGGGGTGAATTGATCTTTGAAAGATTTTCGCAATTTACAGATTATCTATTTCAAAGATTAAGAATTATGACCAGTTCTTGAATCAAACACATTAAACAATCAAAGTAAAGGCAATGACAGAATTAAAGAGAGAAAGGTTTAGAAAGATACAACCAAGATTTATACTGGTTCACCCAATCCCAGGGCTACGTCCAGTTTCCAGCCAAATTCCAACTGGTTCCACTAGATTGAACGTTTTACAAATTACAACTTCAATCCCACACTCAATCTACCACAAGAACCAAAATTCCAGTCCTTGCACCTAAACCTTCACCAAGAACCAATTTCCAGTTCTTGACCAACCCTGCAGCCAAATTCAAGCCACAGAAACCAGTACTCGCACTTCCAGGCACCCACAATACAGAAAAGAAAAGTAAAGAAACAAAGAGAAGAAACTAGAACACCCAAACTAGGTTTATGCAGCTCTGTAGAATGAGTTTCTTCTCCAAAAGAATGCAAATATTGCCTCAAGAAAGAACTTCTAAGAACTTCACAAAACTAGTGCGATTCTCTCTTGAAAGTAGTACTTATGATTGCTTGATTGATTGCCAAAAGGTGTGATTCAAAAGGTTCAAGCAATTCTCGTTTTTATAGAAGATTTTCCAAACTCGCTGGTTTATTTAATCTATTAAAATAATCTTTTAATCTGTTCAAAGTCTTGTTTTAATCTGTTAAAACTTCTTTTAATCTATTAAAATGTTCTTGATTATTTTCCAGATTTGTTTTAACCGATACGACAACGTTTATATCAATTAAAACTCTTTATAAAAAATCTTCCAAATTGTTTTAATCGATTGTTTCGTCTTTCAATCGATTAAAATACTGCTAAACATTCTCATAATATTTTCTAAGTGATTTTAACTGATAACAATATGTTTTAATCGATTAAAACACTTTGGAAAAAGTTTACTTAGTTATTTTAATTGATTGAAACACATTTTAATTGATTAGAATTCTGCCAAAAGATTTCATAAAACTTTCTAAGTTATTTTAACTGATAGCATGCTTGTTTTAATCGATTAAAGCATTATGGAAAAAACCTCTTAGTTGTTTTAATCGATTATTTCGCATTTGTATCGATTAAAATACTGACAGAACAACTTTCAAAACACTTCAAGTTATTTTAATCGATTATTTCAAGTTTGTATCGATTAAAATTCTGCCAGAACACTTTTCAAAATATTCTAAGTCATTTTAATCGATTTTATAAGTTCTATATTTGTTAAAATACTGGTAGAAGGTTTTCAAAATTCCTTCTAATGAAAACAATCAGTTATTTAGAAATCATATCAGTTAAAAACCTGTTACAAAAGTGTTAAAAACATTTTAGTTGATAAAGCTCATATACTATTAGTTAAAATAGTTACTTCAAAAACCTTTTAACAAAATACTTTGTTTTTAACCGTTTAAACACGTTTTAGAGGCATTTGCAAAATCTTTTAAATGAAGAAAACCTCATGCAGCAGAGAGATAAAAATTATTATACCTAAATAAAGATGCAGACTCACTAATCACTCTACCCTTTTATCTAAGTGACCTTTGACTGCAACAAAGTAGCCTTTGACTTCATTTTTTACTTCATCAAATCAACAAGATCTTTGCTAAAGTAATTCAATAAGATCTTCATCACTTTCACGAAGGAAAACCTTCACCCTCCAGCCGACCTTCTTGGCACAACAGGCCAATAGTCGGCTAGTTAGGTGAAGGGGGGGTAGTTGTAGACCCCAAATCTTGCCCGACCTCAAAATAAGGACAAAAGACCTCCTATTTGAAGATGGAAAAAGCCTAAAAAGCCACTAGGAGATACTATTAGGACCCATATTAGAGTAGGAAGGCTTTCTTGTACAAAAAATAAGGATTTCCACCTTCAAGGGTCAAGACCGCCGTCTCGCCTTTTGGGACCGCAGTCTCGACCAAGGGTAAGTCGAGACGACCATCTCGTTTGGTGAGACGGCCCTCTCGCCATTTGGTAAGTCGATACCGCCGTCTCGCCAAACGAGACGGTGGTCTCGCAACTTATCAAAGTCGAGACCGCCATCTTGACCTTGCTAGTCGAGACGGCAGTCTCGACCTGACAGGCGCGAATCCCTATAAATAGGGGGCGCTCTTCATTTCACACAGTTCTTCCACCTTTCCTTTTGCAATTTCTTAAAATTCTTCTTTTAGAGCCCCTCCAAAGCATTTTCAGAGTTTTTGAGTGTTTAAAGAGAGTTTGTATAGCGCTTCAAGAGAGAATTTGGCGTTATAAGAGCGAAGGGTTGCCAAAATGTACCCTATTTTTTACGAGAATTAATCAAAGCTTGCTCTGGAGGTTTCTTCACTCTCTCCCTCTCTTTTATTATCCTTTCTACTTATATTAAATTGTGCAATAGCTACTAGAGCCATGTAGTCATTATTTTAATTCCGCAAATAAAAGGGTAAAAGCGTCATTTCAAAAGTTTATTTATAAAATAACTTGCCTGTAAGGGAGCTAACACCCCCCTTACACGTAACTAACTACCTTACCCAACTCTGGTTTTAATGACCGAAGTTGGTTTTTCTAAGAAACCAACGCCTTTTTCTCCCCCTTTTTCGATGTTTCTAGTAAAAACATCAGTGGCGACTCCATAAGAACCCTTTCAAATTTGTTCTTAGGTCAGCCCGGTTATTGGACGATCTAAGAACACCCTTTCGAAAACCTCGCCCTTAGGTTCAACCTGGTTATCAGACAACCTAGAGGCGTTGTAACCTTACCCATAATTAAACGCGAAAAATGGAAAGTCGAAACCATCGCGTCGCTCTGACTGCCTCTTTTGATGGTGACGACAAGGTATTAATGTTTTTCCTGATTTAATGGATAGATGTAAGATAATAGAGGATATGGATCGAGTTCAAAGAAGTAGAAAATATGGGAAATGCTAATTAGGGAGGTGTAGGCCAAGGAGGACCAATACAGAAAGAAAAATTTGTTCAACCTCAAAAACCATGTAATAGACCCCTACTATCACAATCTAAAGGATATGGAGGAACAAGATCCAATGGAGGTAATAATAAACCCTTCCAACAGCCACAATTGACCTTAAAATGTTGGAAATGTGGAAAGGGTCATTTGACCAAAAATTTTTCTTTATCAAGCCAAGTGTGTTTTACTTGTGGGAAACTAGGTCACTTAACTAGAGATTGCCCTACCAACAAAGCAATGGTATCAAAAGAAGTTTCATTTAAAAGTGAAATTCAAAAGTACAAGATTTCCACTACGGAAGGAAATATAGAGAAAATTTCTATAATCTCTACTCCAATAGTAAATAAGTATCCTGAAGTATTTCTTGATGATGTTCCTAGACTATCACCTGAAAGAGAGATAGAATTTTGTATAGAATTGATGTCAGGTACTAGACCTATTTCAATACCACCTTATAGAATGTCACCTTTAGAATTGATTGAACTTAAGAAACAATTAGAAGAATTATTAGAAAAACAATTTATTAGACCAAGTCTATCACCTTGGGGAGCCACATTCTTGTTAGTTAAAAAGAAAGATGGAAGTTCTAGGTTGTTTGTATATTATAGACAATTAAATAAGGTGAAAATAAAGAATAAATATCATTTACCTAGAATAGATGATTTAATGGATTAACCTAGAGGAGCTACTATATTCTCTAAAATAGACTTAAGATCTGAATATCATCAAATAAGAGTTAGAAAGGAAGATATACCTAAGACTGCATTTAGAACTAGGTATGAACATTATGATTATCGAGTGATGCCTTTTGGAGTTACTTATGCCACTGTCGTCTTTATGGACTATATGAATAGGGTATTTAGACCTTGTTTGGATAAATTTGTAGTAGTATTTATGGATGATATATTGATATATTCTAAAACTAGAGAGGAACATGAAAATCATCTTAGAATAACTTTACAAACTCTGAAAAGATAAACAATTATATGCAAAATTGTCCAAGTGTGAATTTTGGTTGGAAAAAGTAAAATTTTTAGGCCATGTAATTTCTGAAGAAGGCATAAGTGTTGATCCTTCAAAAGTACAAGTTGTATTACAATGGGAACAACCTAAAAATGTGACTGAGGTTAGAAAATTTTAGGCTTGGTAGGATATTATTGAACATTCATAGAACAATTTTCAAAAAATAGTTGAACCTTTGACACAACTAACCAGTAAAAATCAGCCTTTCATTTGGAATGAGAGGTGTGAAGGTAGTTTTCAAGAGTTAAAACATAAATTGAAAACTTCCCCAATATTGATATTGTTAGATCCTATAGAGCCATATGAAGTATATTGTGATGCATTGTACCAAGGACTAGGTTTGCCTTAAAAATTTGGAGACATTATTTATATGGATCTAAATCTGATGTATATAGTAATCATAAGGGTTTGAAATATTTATTTGATAAAAAAGAGTTGAATATGAGACAAAGAAGATGGATGGAATTTATAAAAGATTATGATTTCCAATTATTTTATCATTCAGGAAAAGCAAATGTAGTAGCAAATGCCTTAAGTAGGAAAAATGTTCATATTTCAACTATCATGATTAAAGAATTGGAATTGATAGAACAATTTAGGGATTTGAATTTATACACTATTAGTGAAAATGATAGAATATAATTAGGAATGATTTCTATCAATAATGAGTTCTTATATAAAATAAGAGACAAACAAGGAGATGATGAGTTTATATTGGAAAAAAGAAAATTAATAGGGACTGATAAAGCTGGAGATTTTAATTTAGGAATGGATGATATATTAAGATATAGTATGTGTGCCAGATGATAAAGAAATTAAGGACTTAATTTTATAAGAAGGACATAAAAGTAAATTAAGTATACATCCTAGAGTTACTAAAATGTATAAGAATTTGAAAGAAATGTTTTGGTGGCCTGGAATGAAGACGAACGTAGCAGAATATGTTATTTGTTGCTTAACATGTCAGAAAATTAAAATAGAACATCAAAAACCCTCTGGCATGTTACAACCATTAGAAATTCTAGTCTAGAAATGGGATAGTGTATCTACGAATTTTGTAGTGGTTTTACCCAAAACTTCTAGAAATTACAATTCTATTTGGTTGATTGTGGATAGGTTAACAAAAACTGCTCATTTCATTCCAATCAATTCGGTCTTTTTATTCTTTCCCGTATTCTTGGGGGCGTCTTCTAGTGACTCCTTGGGGGAATAGATTCTTTCGCTTCTTGTCATGCCCCCAATGCCGGCTATATTGGAGATGTTCTCATTGGTGGGTGATGATTCCCCGTATCTCCACGATACAACTTTATTTGAATCGTAGAGGAAAGGACAGGGCACAAATAATTACAGAGGCATCCTTGTCCCCTCTTCTTTATCAGCTTTGATGACCAACGACTGAGGCTTATTGTCCTCCTTAGGTGAATTGACCGTTGGGGAGAGCCTGATTACGAATGGTTTTCTCTCCATCTCTCTAATTGTGGAAGACACATCAGTTAATCTTTCCTTTTTATTATCTTATTAATTAGAAGTGAAGGAGGGGTATGAATGCATGCAACTTATGAATGTTGTAAAGATAAACAAAAGGTATTTTTATTTATTAAAGAAATGTGTACATTCCCCTATACCATGCTACGAAGTACATTTTGATAGAAAAGGAAAAGCCTAAAGAAACCCACAGGGTTCTGATTCCTACGTAATTCATCTTTGGCTTCCCATACATGACGAGCAAGTTCTTCGGACTGCTGATGGACCGCCTGGATCATATCTTCACTGTACTTTTGAGCCTCTTTTATTTTCACCTCTTGATGGACGGCCAAGGCTTGTAAGTCATCGAGTCTCTCAATGGCTCAGTCTCTCTCCTGCAGAACCTGGCCGTACTAAGAGGACCTGTCACTTTCTTTGCAGAACCAGACTTACTTCAGACAAAGCCTTTGTGAGATCTTGTAGCATCCCCTTGATATTTTGTGTCTACTTTGTGTATTTAGCCTCAAGGTGTACTGATTTGGCGGTTATATCTTGGAGTTGATTATCCGAGTTTATTCTGGCAACTTTGGATGCTCGGATAACCTTCTCGTTGGAGTCAACACATTTGTCCTTGAGACGCTCTATCTCTTGGTCCTTCTTCTTTGTTGCCGTCGTCAAAAAGAGGCGGTCGGAGCGATGCGATGGTTCCAACTTTTCCGTTTTTCGCATTTTTATGGGTGATGTTACAACGCCTTTAGGTTGTCCGATAACCGGGCTGAACCTAAGGGCGAAGTTTTCGAAAAGGTGTTCTTAGGTCGTCCGATAATCGGGCTGACCTAAGAACTAGTTTGAAAGGGTTCTTATGGAGTCGCCACCGATGTTTTTACCGGAAACATCGAAAAAGGAGAGAAAAGGCGTTGGTTTTCGAAAACCAACTTTGGTCGTTAAAACTAGAGTTGGGTAAGGGAGTTAGTTACGTGTAAGGGAAGTGTTAGTCCCCTTACGATGCCCCTTTCGGGTTCCCTATGATAGGCCAGTTATTTTATAAATAAAATTTTGAAAAGACGCTTTTACCCTTTTATTTGCGGAATTGAAATAATGACTACATGACCCTAATGTTTATTACGCAATTTAATCATAAAAGTAAAGACAGCACAAAAAGAGGGAGAGTGAAGAAACCTCCGAAGCAAGCTTTTTGATTAATTCTCTTGAAAGTAGGGTGCGTTTTGGCAGCCCTTCGCTCTTACAACACTGGAAATCTCTCGAAAACGCTATAAAAAGCTTTCTAGGACACTCAGAAACTCCGGAAATGCTTTGGAGGGACTCTAGGAAGAGAATTTCAAGAAAGTGTAGAAGGGAAAGTGGAAGAACTGTGTGAAATGAAGGGGGGACCGCTCACTATTTATAGGGATTCGCGCCTATCAGGTCAAGATGGCTGTCTCGACTGGCAAGGTCGAGACGGCCGTCTCACCATTCGTTACGGCGGTCTTAACTTGCATAAGTGGCGAGACCACCGTCTGGTTTGACGAGATGGCAATATCGACTTTCCAAGTGACGAGAGGACCTTCTCGCCAAACAGGAGGGGGGTCTCGCCATTGGCAAGTGGCGAGACGGCCGTCTCGCAAAACGAGACGGCAAACTCGACTTGCATCAATGGTGAGACGGCGGTCCCAAAAAGCGAGACGGAAGTCTCGACTCCTGAAGGCGAAAATCGTTATTTTTATATAGAAAATCCTTCCTACTCTAACATGGGGCCTAATAGTCTCTCCTAGTGGTTTTTTAGGCTTCGTCCATCTTCGAATAGGAGGTCTTCTGCTCTTATTTTGAGGTCGGGCAAGATTTGGGGTCTACAGCTGCCCCCCCCTTTACCTGACTAGTCGACTGTTGGCCTGTCGTGCCAAGAATATCGACTGGAGGTTAAAGGAGTTGACCCTCTTGCCTAGTTACCCTTCAGATGTTCAGTCTTGCGATGGTTGATCTTCTAGGGAAAAGTGTGTTGTGCGCCTCCAAGATACTCCTTCTGATGGTAGTCGATCCCTTTGGTTGACACGTGGTAGAACCTTAGGATACTTCTTCTAACGGTAGCCGATCCTTCGGTTGATGGGTATAAATCCCCCATCAGGCTGGTAGTTGCAGTCCGCTGTGCGTCGGACTGGATGAGTATAAACCCCCCATCAGGCTGGTAGTTGCAGTCCGCTGTGCGTTGGACTGGATGAGCATAAACCCCCCATCAGGCTAGTAGTTGCAGTCCGCTATGCGTCGGACCAGATGAGTATAAACCCCCCATCAGGCTGGTAGTTGCAGTCCGTTGTGCGACGAACTGGATGAGTATAAACCCCCCATCAGGCTGGTAGTTGCTACTTACTGATCTGGCTCGCGTGCAGACCAGGCGCACTTCGTGCGCAAGTTGATAGGTATGAACCCCCTATCAGGCTAGTACACTCCACTGCGTAGGACTGGTGGTGGTGGCGGCTTACTGCTCAGTCGCTCATGCGTCGGTGTTTAGATGCTTTCTCTTGTCTTTATTTTTGTGACTTTTCTGGGATAGTCATCCGACTTGTGCCGGAGATTACTTTGGTGGTCATCCAGCTTGCTGGGTAGTCTCGCTTGTTTTTGAAAGTAATGAAGATCTTAGTGAAATACTTTGGCAAAGATCTCATTGATTTGATGAAGTCAAAGATGGAGTTTAAGGTCAACTCTCCAACAGTCAAACAAGTCACTCAGAAGAATGGAGCTGAAGACTTAGTGTGTCTTAACAGAAAGCTTAGGTAAAACCACTTTACCTTTTTCCACTACATGAAGCTCCTTCACTCAATTTGCAAAATGCCTCAAAAATAGTTTTAAACAAATCAAACAAAAGCATTTTGACAAAGAACTTTCTTAACAATGTTTTTAACTGATATAGTTTTAAAAGAAAGTATTTTAATCGATACAAACTTCTTTTAATCGATTAAAACCCTTTATGACCGATTAGAATTCGAATATGACAGGTCAGAATGAAATATAATCGATCAGACTTTAAAAATGAGCGTTCAGATTTATTTTAATCGATTAAAACCAGTTTGGAAGTCAGGATGATCGATCAGAATGAAATTATGACCGATCAGAGTTGGTTATGATCGATCAAAATTGAATTATGACCGATCAGACTTATTTCAATCGATTAAAACGAACTTTCAATCGATTAAAAAGACTTGAAAATTTATGTGCAGATTTTCAATCGATTAAAACGAACTTTCAATCGATTAAAACGAACTTTCAATCGATTAAAAAGACTTGAAAATTTATGTGCAGATTTTCAATCGATTAAAAAGACTTTATATCAGCTAAAATAACTTGGAAAGTTTTATAAGAAGGTTTTTAAGCAAATCAATCGCTTAATACGCGAATCAATCGATTGAGTCACTCTCAGAAAATGTTTGTAAAATGTTTTAACTGATATAAACATGGTTGTATCAACTAAAACCATTCTGTTAAAGAAACAAGAACGCATTAATGGGTTGAAAGGACTTTTAACAGATTATAACGGCTATTTCAACAGATTAAAACAAACTTTCAACAGATTAATTAATGCAGCGAGATTTGAAAATTCTCTTTAAAAACAGTTTTGCTTGAAACTTTTAAACGAGAGATTGAACATCGGTTTTTAAACATCCAAAGCAATCAATTCAAGCAACTATTAAGCATCCTTTTCCAAGAAAGATTCAGTAACTGCTTTGTGAACTTCTTTTGAAATCTTTCTTGAGGCACTTTTGCATTCTTTGAAGGAGGAACTTACGAGTGGATAAGCGTAATCCGATTTGAGCTTTCTAAGTTTCTTCTTTTCAATTGCTTGTCATTTCTTTGTATTGTGTTGTACCTGGAATTTGGGTACAAGTTTTCTGCAGCTGGTAGGTGGTTGTAGAAGTTTCCAAGAACTGGAATTTGGTTCTTGGTGGAGAGGTTGAGTACTGAGAACTGGAATTTGGTTCTTGTACTTGTTTGGTGCCTGGAATTTGGGCACTTGGTTTCTCTGCAACTGGAATTTGGTTCTTGGTGGAGAGGTTAAGAGTGCCTGGAATTTGGGGCATGGTTCTAACTGGAATTTGGTTCTTGGTGGGGGAGGTTAAGTGCAGGAACTGGAATTTGGTTCTCTCCTATACATACATGAAGTCAGGACACTGAGCTTCTCTCCAGGCTGAACCATAGGTGGTTACGACCTGGAATTTGGTTCT
>OY731398.1:24466473-24558741 GCA_963425845.1 Sphenostylis stenocarpa
AGAAGCTTTCCTTTCCTTTTTCGGACATAGATTGATGCCGATGTGTGTCCGTTGAAGCTTTATCTTCATATAGGAAGTCTTCTTGGCCTTCATTAAGATGCCGGGCGAGCTTTGTCTTTGTGTAGGAAGTCTCTTTTGGCTTTTACCGTGTGAATGAGTGAACTCCGTCTTCTGTTGTGGGAGGTCCTTCTTGGTTTTGGGAAGCCGGATGAACTCCATCTTTGGGTGAAATTCCTCTAGCTTTTATTTTGAGAGGTCGGGCAAAATTAGGGGTCTACATTACTTTCAATGCTCCCGACCCTTAGGTGGACGACATGCCTCTGTCTCAATCGGAATGACGGGGAAGACTAGCTGATTAGGGCTTCTCATTAAAAAAAATATAAATAAATAAAAAGTATAAAAAATATATATAAATAAAAATAATAAAAGCTTCTAATGCATCTCTCGCGGTCTCTGCCCATAGCCGCAAGATCTTTTGATTAAAGGGGCTCTGTATATATTTCTCTTTTCATCAATACAACAAGGCATTTTTCATAATATTCATATTCTTCTCATTCTTTTCTCTCTCATTCCAAAATAACTAAAATCTAAACCCAAATAAGGACCATATAAACAGTCATTTCTGTGATTGAAAACTCTCTGCGGGATCTGAAAGCCGAAGGCGAATGGATTGAGTCAGACGGACATCCAAAGACTGTTGGAAAAATAAGCTCAATTGATACAACCCCATCAGAAAAAACTTAGGCCATCGATTTGGGAAAAAGAGATAATAAGAAAGAAATAAATATCGGTACCCAAATTGATAATGTCAGGGAAGGGGCAATAACACCTTTGCGCTTATTCATGCCTCGTCCTTTCCCTTATACATCGGATAAAGTTGTACTATGGATATGCCCAGAAGAATTGTCCATCAATGAAGATATCTCCAATATAGCCGGCATTGGGGGCAGGATGAGAAGCAAAAGAATTTATTCACCCAAGGAGCTACAAGATAATGCTCCTAAAAACAAAGGAAAAATAAAGAAACCGAAGAGGAAAAGGAAAAAAGAATCCAAGGGGAAGATTAAGTAGAACTTGGATTCACGGTGCTAGGGTAGTTTCTTCAATGCTCCACCAAAAAATCAAATTCGTGGTAGACAACAAGTTGATCATGGTTCAAGCTAAAGACTACATTCGAATCAGCGAGCCGTCCACCATACCTTAAATGGATGAGACTACTGAAGAGGACATTTGAAAATATGGAAAGACTTCCTAGCAATTTAAAAGTGGCCCATATAATGAAGAGATATGGATACAGCCCAGACAAGGGCTTGGAAAGGACGCTCAAGGAATAAGAGAGCCACCAGATTTTAAGGATAATCCTTTAAAGTACGACCCTACAAAAGATCAAGTCGTACAAAAGAGAAGTCTCCCCTTCATACCTTAAAGACAATCTTCCGAAAAGGAGGGATATTAGCATCAAGGGTAGCGTTAGTCATTAGATGTCCTTCTTCCAATTTTAAGGGATGTAAACCCAATGACTATTAGAGATCACTCCTCGGGGTGTGCCTGATCCCCGAGCATCTTTAGGGCACGCATTTCCCTTTGAATTACAAAAGAATGCTATTCTTACTATCTGCTTCTTTTCATGCTAATCATATCTATACCCCATAAATAACCATGTTTAGACAAACGTTTTGTTCCAAAATACGTCAAAATAATCAAAACGCCATAGACAAAATGAAGCCAAAGTTAACATGATTGATTAGCTAGAGACACGAATAATAAAATCATGTTTCGACAATGTTTTGAGAAAAGAAATTATTATTAAAAGAAGCCTGTCAAGGTCAAAGGCCAAGACAAAAAGATAAAAGGGCAAAATCCTAGGCTAAAAACTCAAAAGGGTGGACTAGGAAAGTTAATCAGTCACAAATAGGCGCCAGAGTATTCATTTGAAGACGCCACCTCATAAAAACAAAACGTTTGTTTGAACTAGCCTAAACACTGACCAACCCTGGCTAGCCATTCTTACAAAAACTATTCTTTCAAAAAAATTCCCACTAAAACACAAGCCTTTGCAATAAATCCCTTTCTTTCTATTCTCTTGACCCCGAAAGTGATGAAGATCTTATTGAAATACTTTGGCAAAGATCTCATTGATTTGATGAAGTCAAAGATGAAGTCAAAAGCAACTTTGCAGTGGACAAAAGTTACTAAGATAGAAGAGTAGAAAAGTTAGTGTGTCTTCAGCTATGCTTAGGTATAATCATTTTATCTTTCCTGCTGCATGAGGTTTCTTCACTTAAAAGATTTTGCAAAATGCCTCTAAAAATGTTTTTAACAAATAAAAACAAAGTAGTTTGACAAAAGCTTTCTTAAACAAGTTTTTAACTGATACAACTTTGATAGAACCGATTAAAATTACTTAGAATGTTTAGAGAAGTTTTTTTACAGTATTTTAATCGATACAACTTGATTTTAATCGGTTAAAACCACTTGGAGTTCAGTGATGATCGATCATAATACAATTATGACTGATCAGAATCAGATATGATCGATCGAATTGAATTATGACTGATCGAAATCGCTTATGATCGATCGAATTTAGTTATGACCGATCGTAACTCTTTAATCGATTAAATCTCGTTTCAATCGATTAAAACAACTTAGAAAATTTCTACACAGCGTTTTAATCGATTAAAACTTATTTTTATCAGCTTAAAATAACTTGAAAGGTTTTACAAGAAAGTTTTGCAAGTATTTCAATCGATTGAATCGCGAAACAATCGATTAAATCAACTTAGAAGATTTTTTTTGTAAAGTGTTTTAATTGATACAAATGTTATCGTATCAGTTAAACAAATCTGTTAAAGAATCAAGAACGTATTAATGGATTAAAAGAAGTTTTAACATATTAAAACTGCACTTTTAACAGATTAAAAGAATCTTTTAACAGATTAATTAAAACAGCAGTTTTGAAAATCTTCTATAAAAACAGTTTGGCTTGAACTTTTTAAACATACATTGAACATCAGTTTTTACACATTCTTGAGCAATCAATCAAGCAAACTTTAGCACTCTTTTCAAGAAACTTTGGGCACTGGTTTCTCTGCAGCTGGAATTTGGTTGTAGAGGTTATCAAGAACTGGAATTTGGTTCTTGGTGAGAGGTTAAGTGCAGGAACTGGAATTTGGTTCTTGTGGTAGATTAAGTGTAAGATTGTAAGTCTGTAAAACATTTGATCTAGTGGAATCTAGCTGGAATTTGGCTGGAGACTAGACGTAGCCCTGGTATTGGGTGAACCAGTATAAAACACCGGTGATATCTTTCTTAACCTTTCTCTATTTTAATTTTGTCGCTGCATTTATATTGTTTGATTGCTTTGTAATTCAAGAACAGATCTGGAATCTTAATTTTTGAATTAGATAATCTGTTATTTGTGAAAAACTTTTAAAGATCAATTCACCCCCCCTCTTGATCTCAGCCTTCTTTTCTAACAATTGGCATCAAAGCGAGGTGCTTGAAAGTTATTCAAGTTCTTCGATCCATGGCTGAAAACAGATTATCGTTTTCTGAGGGAGCTTCTATTAACACACCTCCACTCGTTTTGTGGAACAGATTATCCTTTTTGGAAAATTAGGATGAAGATCTTTATTGAATCCATTAATAGAAATGTTTGGGATGTAATTTCTAATGGCCCTTTAATTACGTAAAAAGAATGGTCCAGTCTAAATGATGAGGAAAAGAAAAAAGTTCAAAATGATTGCACTGCTAAAAATATTATTACTTCTGCACTTAACATGGATGAGTTTTTCAGGGTATCCCAATGCAAATCTGCCAAGGAGATGTGGGATGTTCTTGAGGTTACTCATGAAGGGACAACAGATGTAAAAAGAGCTAGAAAGCATACTCTCATTAGAGAATATGAACTGTTCAAAATGCAAACTGGTGTGTCACCGCCGTCTCAAAAGAGAGAAGGTTGGTCGGAGCGACGCGATGGTTTTTCGACCCTTTCATTTTTCGCGTTTTTTATAGGTGGTTACAACGCCTTTAGGTTGTCCGATAACCGGGCTAACCCAAGGACTTGTTTATTTTGGGTTCTATGGAGTCGCCACCGATGGTTTTACCGGAAACATCGGAAAAGGTTTTTAGAAGGCGTTGGTTTTCGAAAACCAACTTTGGTCATTAGAACCAGAGTTGGGTAAGGGAGTTAGTTACGTGGTAAAGGAAGTATTAGTTCCTTTACTAGCCCCTTTCGGGTTCCCTATGATAGGCCAGCTTTTATTGTTAATAAATAAACCAGAAAATACTTTTTTGCCCTTTTTATTGTGCGGAATTTAAAATGATGACTACATGGCCCTAATCTATTGCATAATTTAAAGCGATAAAAGGGAGAGGAATAGTTTTAAACCTCCGAAGCAAGCTTTCTTTTATATCTCTTTAAAATAAATGGGTGCTTTTTGGCAGCCCTTCACTCTACACGACGTCTGAAACTCTTCTAAACGTCGAGAAATGCTCTCAAAGACACTCAGAAACTCCGGAAATGCGTCGGAGGGATTCTAGAGAGAAGTTTTAGAGAGAAGGGAGAGCAAGAAGCTTGAGGTGTGTGGAAATGAGGGGGGGAGGACCCCTATTTATAGGTTTTCGCGTTGTCAGGTGGCGAGACCGCCGGTCTCGTCTGACAGGGTCGAGACCGCCATCTCGTCCAATGAGACCGCCGTCTCGACCTATCAACACGGCAAGACCGCTGTCTGCGGGAACGAGACCGTCGTCTCGTCATTCGCAGGTGGCGAGACGGCGGTCTGGGAAATCCAGAGGGCGGTCTCGTCCCAACGAAGCGAGAAAACTTATTTTTTCGTACAGAAACTCCCTCCTATCCTAGTATGGGGCCTAATAGTCTCTCCTAGTGGCTTGTTAGGCTTTGTCCATCTTCAAATAGGAGGTCTTCTGGTCTTTATTTGGAGGTCGGGCAAGATTTGGGGTCTACAGCTGCCCCCCCTTTACCCGACCAGTCGACTACTAGCCTTTTGTGACGAGGTGATCGACTGGAGGGTAAAGGAGTTGACCCTCTTGCCCGGTTGCCCTTCAGATGCTCTGTCTATGCGGCGGGTGATCTTCTGCGGAAAATTGTGTATTCGTGCACCTCCGGGATACTCCTTCTGACGGTAGCCGATCCTTCGGTGGACACGTGGTAGAACCTCAGGATACTCCTTCTGACGGTAGCCGATCCTTCGTTTGATGGGTATGAACCCCCCATCAGGCTGGTAGTTGCAGTCCGTTGTGTGGGACTGGATGGGTATGAACCCCCCCATCAGGCTGGTACAGTCCGTTGTGTGGGACTGGATGGGTATGAACCCCCATCAGGGTGGTAGTGCGACTTACTGATCCGGCTCGAGCGCAGATCAGGCGCAACACGTGCGCAGGTTGATAGGTATAAACCCCCTATCAGGCTGGTAGTAGCAGTCCATTGTGTGGGACTGGATGGGTATGAACCCCCCATCAGGGTGGTAGTGGCAGTCCGTTGTGTGGGACTGGATGGGTATGAACCCCCCATCAGGGTGGTAGTGGCGGCTTACTGTTCAGGTAGCTCATGCGTCGTTGCTCTCTGGGGAGTGATTTCTGTGTTTGGTAGATGGTATTGGACCTCTTGAATGGTCATCCGGGCTGTGCCGGGGACTTTGTGTTTCATCCAGCTTTGTTGATTGCTGGGGCTTCTTTGTTTTTGCTCTTTTGGTGGTGATCATCCGATCCTTGCTGGTTGGTCGGATGAGTCTTGGTTTTGTTCGACTCTTGCTTGGTAGTCGAGATTTTGCTGGTTGAGGTGATGGCTTAATCCTGCCTTTTTCTCGCGGTTTTACCTTTTTTTTTTCTCGCGATTCAGGGTTTTGACTTTTTTCTTGAGCGTACGTCTTTTCACTCTTAGTTTTTTTGTTACGCTGACTTTTGGAAAGGATGGCAAAAGGTCGGCAAAGTCGTACCGGGATACCCTTTTTTGATTGTTCTTTATGAATGCAAGCATGGGGCTGATCTGCCCATATGAATGCCTTTTATTTGTCTACTGTATTTTTGTTTGTTTTTCTTTTGACAAAGTCATTTTTGTGCGACTATTTGTGTGTGGATGCTGTTGATGCAATTCTAGAAAGTGACTGGTACTTTCCTTTCTTTTTGTTCTCTAGTGACTATTCTTTTTTGTACTTTTGTTTTAACCCTGTCTTTTGCCTAGACTGCCCTTTGCGGGTTTTTGATCTAGCGAGTTTTGTTTGAGATATTTTGATGGGTTTTTTCCTTTTTACGAAGGCCTTATCTTTTGCCTAGACCGCCCTTTGCGGGTTTCGATCTAGCAGGCTACCCTGTACTTTTTACTTGGGACGGCCCTGGTTGGTGATGTTCGTCTTTTGTTTTTATGCTTTCTCGAATTGCTTGTTTTATGCATGCTCATATTTTGTTAATACAGAGGCATTTACACAAGTAGGTAAAGAGAGGAAAAGACAATTTTTATTGATATAAACAGATGGTTTATTTTTACATGGGGGTTTACAAAGGAATTTGTAAGCATGGCTGGTCAAGGTTGGCTGAACTGTATGAGGGTGCCACAATCATGTCTGTGATCTCTGTTTCCCTGTTTTTCCTGGTCCCTTTGGTTGAGATGCTCGAATCCGAAGTGAAGACTATGCGAAGTCTGCTTGCTTTCATAGGTATTACCTTAGTCGCCTTCGCGGTTTTCGGCTAAGGTAATCATTGCTCTATCATCATTTTTTGTTTTTTTGTTTTTTTTTTTTGAAATTGTTGTTTTTTTTTTTTGCCTAGGACGTGTCCTAGCGAGGTATGTAGGCCCTATCTTTTGCTCAGGACGCTCTTTGCGAGTTTTCATCCTGATGGGTCATGAGCAATGTCTTTAGGCATAATATTTTTTTACCGCATATGAGTTGACAGGATATCGGAGCTCTTCTCCATCCATATTGGTGAGGATAAGGGCTCCCCCTGAGAAGGCTCGCTTGACCACAAAGGGTCCTTCGTAGTTTGCTACCCATTTCCCAATTTTGTCTTTCTGGGTTGGAAGCAATTTCTTCACTACTAGATCTCCTTCTTGGAAGGTGCGGGGATTGATCTTCTTGTCGTAGGCTTTCTTGATTTTCTTTTGATAAGCCTGCCCCCGACATATGGCGTCCAGTCATTTTTCTTCGATTAGGTTTAATTGATCATACCGGTTTTGGACCCATCCAGCTTCCGTCAATTTTGCTTCCATGACAACTCGCAGGGAGGGTATTTCGATCTCTATTGGTAGTACGACCTCCATTCCGTATACGAGGGAAAACGGGGTAGCCCCTGTGGAGGTTCGTACTGATGTTCGGTAGCCATGTAAGGCGAAGGGAAGCATTTCATGCCAATCTTTGTAGGTGACCACCATTTTCTGGATGATATTCTTATTAGCTGCCTCTACTGCACCGTTCATCTTTGGTCGGTACGGAGAGGAATTGTGGTGCTGGATTTTGTAGTCTTGGCATAATTCCTCCATCATCTTATTGTTGAGATTGGTCCCATTGTCAGTGATGAGCCTATGAGGGATGCCGTACCGACATATAATATTTTTCTTGATGAAGGTGGTCACCACTTTCCGAGTTACATGTGCGTATGATGCCGCCTCAACCCACTTGGTGAAATAGTCGATTGCTACCAATATGAAGCGATGGCCGTTAGACACTTTGGGTTCAATGGGTCCGATGACATCCATGCCCCACATAGAAAATGGCCATGGTGTAGCCAGGTTACTGAGAGGTGCGGGCGGCACATGAATGTTATCGGCGTATACTTGGCACTTATGACATTTCTTGGCATATTGGTGACAATCAGCTTCCATTGTGGGCCAATAATACCCTACCCTGAGGATTTTCTTTGCCATGACATGCCCGGGTGCGTGGGTTCCGAAAGTCCCTTTGTGGATTTCTTTTATTAATGCTTGGGCTTCCTCTTGGTCCACACACCTTAAGAGAGTGGAATCGGGGCTCTTTTTGTAGAGGGTTCCTTCAATCAACGTGAACCCTACGGCCCTTTTGCGAATATTTCGCTTATTATTGTCACTGATTCCCTCGGGGTATTCGCCCTTCATAAGGTACCGCTTGATGTCATGGTACCAGGGGTTTTGATCGTGCTCGCCATTTACTGCCATGCAGAAAGCTTGTTTATCATGCAGCTTGACTTGAATGATTGGCATCTCATGTTCCTGGTCCAGGGTAAACATGGATGATAGAGTGGCGAGGGCGTCGGCAATTTGATTGTCCTCCCTAGGGATATACTGGAAAGTGACGCTTTCCATTCTCGAGACCAGCTCGTGGATGTACTCTAGATATGGGATCAACTTGGCGTTTCGGGTTTCCCATTCACCCTTAAGTTGGTAGATGACAAGGGATGAATCACCGAATATTTTGAGCTTGGTGACCCAATGATCTAAAGCCGCTCGGATTCCTAGCGCACATGCTTCGTATTCGGCCATGTTGTTGGTGCAATCGAAATTAAGCTTGGCCGTTATAGGGATGTGCTTCTTTTCGGGGGATATCAAAATAGCTCCTACCCCGTGTCCCAGCATGTTGGAAGCCCCATCGAAGAACATGGTCCACATCTCTTCTTTGGTCTCTTCGTGTTCGATGTGCATGATATGCTCATCAGGGAAGTCATCTTGTAAGGATTGGTATTCATCTGTGGATCCATGGGCTAGATAATCCGCTAGGGGACTTCCTTTAATAGCTTTCTGGGTGACATGAATGATGTCAAATTCTGAGAGGAGAACCTGCCACCTAGTTATTCTTCCGGTCAAAATGGGCTTCTCGAAGAGGTATTTGATTGGATCCATTTTGGAGACCAGCCATGTTGTATGCCGAGCCATGTACTGTCTGAGACGTTGAGTGACCCACACCAATGCGCAACAGGTTTTTTCGAATGGTGTATAACGGGTTTCGTAGTCTGAGAATTTCTTGCTGAGGTAGTAAATGGCCCATTCCTTTTTTCTGGTTTCATCATGTTGGCCGAGCACACATCCCATTGACTCTTCGAGGATTGATAGATACAGGATCAGAGGTCTCCCTTCAACGGGTGGTACCAATACTGGTGGATTGGTTAAACAGGTCTTGATTTTATCGAACGCTTGTTGGCATTCTTCGTTCCACACCGTTGGCTGGTTTTTGCGCAACAGCTTAAAGATGGGGATACATTTATCCGTCAACTGTGCGATGAAACGGGCAATGTAGTTTATTCGGCCTAAAAAACCTCTGACCTCCTTTTCAGTGCTTGGTGGAGACATTTCCAGAATTGCCTTAGTTTTGTTGGGGTCCACCTCAATTCCCTTTTCGCTGACAATGAACCCTAGGAGTTTTCCTGATCGTACTCCGAAAGTGCATTTTGCGGGGTTCAGTTTGAGTTGATACTTTCGGAGTCGGTTAAAAAGTTTTCGGAGATATTGAATGTGGTCCATTTCATTTCTGGACTTGGCGATCATGTCGTCCACATATACTTCTATTTCCTTGTGGATCATGTCATGGAATAGTGTGACCATAGCCCTTTGATAGGTTGCCCCCGCATTCTTGAGTCCGAAGGGCATTACGCGATAGCAAAAAGTGCCCCATGGTGTAATGAAGGAGGTTTTTTCTCTATCCTCAACGGCCAGTTTGATTTGGTTGTACCCCGCATACCCGTCCATGAAGGAATACAGCGCGTTGGTAGCAGTATGGTCTACCAGCGTGTCTATATGTGGTAGGGGAAAGTCGTCCTTTGGGCTTGCTCGATTGAGGTCCCTATAGTCCACGCAGACCCTGACCTTACCGGTCTTTTTGATAACGGGCACTATGTTGGCCAACCATTCTGGGTATTTGGAAACTACCAGGAAATTGGCATCCAACTGTCTTTGCACCTCTTCCTTTATCATTAAGGACCAGTCGGGCTTGATTCTTCTAAGCTTTTGCTTTATAGGTCGGAACCCCTCTTTTAGTAGCAATTTGTGTTCTACTATGCTCGTGTCGAGCCCAGGCATGTCATGATATGACCAAGCGAATACATCCATATATTCTTTCAGAAGCTGTATCAATCCCTTTTTCATGCTACTTTCCATTTGGGTGCCGATGTTCACCTTTTTATCCTCATCCTCTTTTCCCAAATTAACAGTTTCTATTTCTTCCCGATGTGGTTGTATGATGCGTGTTTCTCTTTCCAGCATTCTTTGCATATCCGGAGAAATGGTCTCCTGCTCACTGTCGGACTCAATCCATTCTCCTTCCATTTCTGGGGTCCACGGAGATTCATCAATCACAGACATGATGTGTTTTAGGTTCTGTTTTAGTCATAGATTTTATTATTCATTTTATTTTTGAAAGAATAATAAATAGAAGAAGGAAAAGAATGAATATGACAAAATGCCTCGTATATTAATGAAGATGAAGATGTATGTACAAGCCCTTTTAATCAAAATTCCTGCGGCCACGGGCGGGGGACCACAGGAGATATAGAGAAAAGTTTAAAAAAGAAAAGACCCTAGGGTTGATCCTCTCAGTCCTCCCTCTCTGCTATTCTGGCTTTGACAGTGGTTTGTCCTCCGTGCTGGAAGCAGAGGCGTCGAAAGTAATCCACCCGGCGTCGATTAATTCTTGAACCCGATACTTAAGGGTCAAGCAATTTTCCGTAGAGTGTCCGGGTGAACCCGAATGGTAAGCGCATTTTTCGTTTGGCTTGTACCATTCGGGGTAGGGAGGCTCCAACTGTTTCTTGGGAGGAGCGCAGGTTAGGAGCTTAGCCTCCAACAGCTGAGGCAGCAGCAGTCCATAGGAAGTGGAGATTGGAGTGAACTTCCTCTCTTTCTTGCGGGGCTGCCTGGGCGTTTGCAGGGTAGAAGAAGGAGTGGCAAAGTTGATTGCATGCACAGATTCGTCCTTCTTCTTGCCAGCAGGCTTCCTGAATGAGATGCCAGCTTGGGAAGACTATGCTATCTTCCCGCTCCTCATCCCCTGCTCTACTCTTTCCCCTACAGTGACTATGTCCGAAAAGAGATTGGAGGTACTGGCTACCGCCTTATCGTAGTACGCTCCGGTCAGTGAGTCGATGAACATAGCCACTGTCTCCTTGTCCGTCAAAGGAGGCTCTATCTAGGCTGCCATTTCCCTCCACCTTTGGGCGTACGCTTTAAAGGGCTCGTCGTTCCTCTTGCTCAGGGTTCTGAGATCTGACCTGTCGGGGGTCAGATCGATGTTGTATCGGTAACGACGGAGAAAAGCGTCTGCCAGCTGTTTCCAGTTCTGGACCTGCCCTCTCTCTAACTGCATGTACCAGTTAAGCGTTGTGTCCGCCAAACTCTCCTGGAAGCAGTGGATCAGGAGTTTCTCATTATCAGCGTGGGCGGCCATCTTACGACAATACATCGTAAGATGGTTCTTAGGGCAGGTCATCCCAGCGTACTTGGGGAAGTCCGGGATTTTGAACTTGGGAGGGAAGTGGATGTTCTTCACTAGGCACATGTCCGCCACCTCCTTGACGTCGAAGTTGTGCCCTTCGACCGCCTTCAGTCTCTCCTCCAGGGCGGAGAGTTGTTGTTTGGACACTTCCGGAGTAAGGATGCGTGCAGTTTTAGCATCCTTCTCGCCAAAAAAGTATTCCTCCTCTTCTTCCTCGTGGGGAGGGATATGTTCAGCTTGGTCTTCGCCCTTACTCTGCCCCTGGCGTACGACCTCCATTAATTGGGCCACATGCTCGCGGAGGGTATTGACCTCCGCGGTGAGCTTTCGGTTCTGCTCCTCTAAGTTTTCCATTGCTCTTGCTTTTTGTGCACGAGTGCGAGTAGCGAGAGGACCAGCCACTTTCTAGAATGCCCAAGAAGGTTTATTAATGTATGTTGAGTGCTTAAACTAACATGGGTATGCTTATGCATGAGAGATTCTGTTTGAATGATGCTAAATGTGCTATCACCTTTTATTTTCTCTCTTGGTTTTTCTTCATTCATGGTATGATGTAATATGAATGTTTTGACTTTGTCAGACGTTTATTTATTTATTTTCTGGTATTTTTTGTATCCTGATTTTTATTTGATGTTTATTTGTTTATTTCATAGCCTTTTATCTCCTCTGTCGGAACTGCGTGGCTACTTAGCTTACAAAGAACCTGAAACCAGGCTAGCTAAAAGGCAGACTGTCCGAGATAAAATATGGCTTTATGCGAAAGAATATTTAGCGTCCCTTATCTCTTCTGTCGGAACTGCGTGGCTACTTAGCTTACAAAGAACCTGAAACCAGGCTAGCTAAAAGGCAGACTGTCCGAGATAAGGGTGTTTATTTGAGAAAAATATATTTTTTTTATTTTTGTTCTGTTGTTTGTTTATGCTATGCAACAAACAAATGCAGCAATCAAATGCACATACAATTCAATCATCCCTGAACCGCGCGAGATTTCGTTTTTATCACGAGGTAGGGTTTTCCTGCAGAAAAGTGCATTGGCAATGGTTGGTTCTAATTGTTCTCACCAGGCTAAGGCCCCCAAGGTGCCCCCATTATAGGGTCCCCACTCTCCAGCCGTCCAACCATGCTTAGTACTAAGGCCATAGTCAGTCTTGTTGCCAAAAGAGGAAGGATATCACCTTGAGTGGTGGTTTCCGATCACACTGGTGGGCTTAAGGCCCTCACTACAGCGAACCGTACCTGCCACCCACTCCCTATGGTTATCTCACTTGCCCCCGGGTATAGGGCGAACTGTTGTGTGCAAGGGATTGTGTGCAGTTTATATTTCAAGCAATTTGTGCAAGTATAAACAAACAACAGTTTATTAAAGTCAAACATTAAAGCATGTTATAAATATAAGTTAAGGGCAAAAGTGTAATTTTCTTGGTTTATTTATTATTTAAGCCGGCCCATCACTAAATGGGATCAACTCTCGAGGCTTCCCTAGTGAAGTCGCCATCTGTCGCCGCCGTCTCAAAAGAGAGAAGGTCGGTCGGAGCGACGCAATGGTTTTTCGACCCTTTCGTTTTTCGCGTTTTTTATAGGTGGTTACAACGCCTTTAGGTTGTCCGATAACCGGGC
Organism: Sphenostylis stenocarpa; assembly: GCA_963425845.1. NCBI lineage: Eukaryota > Viridiplantae > Streptophyta > Magnoliopsida > Fabales > Fabaceae > Sphenostylis > Sphenostylis stenocarpa. The sequence continues at coordinate 24,479,502 of OY731398.1, forward strand.
TAACCTAGGGGCGAGGTTTTCGAAAAGTGTCCTTGGGTTGTCCGATAACCGGGCTAACCCAAGGACTTGTTTATTTTGGGTTCTATGGAGTCGCCACCGATGTTTTTACCGGAAATATCGGAAAAGGTTGTTAGAAGGCGTTGGTTTTCGAAAACCAACTTTGGTCATTAGAACCAGAGTTGGGTAAGGGAGTTAGTTACGTGGTAAAGGAAGTATTAGTTCCTTTACTACGCCCCTTTCAGGTTCCCTATGATAGGCCAGCTTTTATTGTTAATAAATAAACCGGAAAATACTCTTTTGCCCTCTTTATTGTGCGGAATTTAAAATGATGACTACATGGCCCTAATCTATTGCATAATTTAAAGCGATAAAAGGGAGAGGAATAGTTTTAAACCTCCGAAGCAAGCTTTCTTTTATATCTCTTTAAAATAAATGGGTGCTTTTTGGCAGCCCTTCACTCTACACGACGTCTGAAACTCTTCTAAACGTCGAGAAATGCTCTCAAAGACACTCAGAAACTCCAGAAATGCGTCGGAGCGATTCTAGAGAGAAGTTTTAGAGAGAAGGGAGAGCAAGAAGCTTGAGGTGTGTGGAAATGAGGGGGGGAGGACCCCTATTTATAGGTTTTCGCGCTGTCAGGTGGCGAGACCGCCGGTCTCGTCTGACAGGGTCGAGACCGCCGTCTCGTCCAACGAGACCGCCGTCTCGACCTGTCAACACGGCGAGACCGCCGTCTGGGGGAACGAGGCCGCCGTCTCGTCCTTTGCAGGTGGCGAGACCGCCGTCTTGTCAAGCGAGACGGCGGTCTCGCCACTTGCATGAGGCGAGACGGCGGTCTGGGAAATCCAGAGGGCGGTCTCGTCCCAACGAAGCGAGAAAACTTATTTTTTCATACAGAAACTCCCTCCTATCCTAGTATGGGGCCTAATAGTCTCTCCTAGTGGCTTGTTAGGCTTTGTCCATCTTCAAATAGGAGGTCTTCTGGTCTTTATTTGGAGGCCGGGCAAGATTTGGGGTCTACATGGTGAAAGCATTGCAGATGTGCAGAAGCGATTCACTCACATCATTAATCATCTAATGGGCCTAGGTAAGATCTTTGATAAAGAAGAATTAAATATTAAAGTCTTGAAATGTCTTAACAGGTCTTGGCAGCCAAAGGTCACAGTAATTTCAGAGTCAAAAGATCTGTCCGTAATGACAACAACTTCTCTGTTTGGCAAACTCAGAGAACATGAAATGGAAATCAACAAATTTAATGAACAAGAAGTCTCTGAGAAGAAAAGCAGAAGTATAGCACTTAAAGTTGAAGAAAAAAATCAAGAATCAGAGGAGGAAAGTGAGAACCTTGGACTGCTTGTCAGGAAATTCAACAAGTTTCTCAAGAAAAAGATTCAAGACAAGGAAAAACATAAAAGGTATGAGAAAACAACTGATTCTTCTAACTTTAAATGCTATGGTTGTGGTAAGCAGGGCCATGTAAGGATGGAGTGCCCAGAAAAGAACAAACATAATGACAAGAAAGAAGAGAAAGTCAAAAGAAGAGCCTATGTAGCATGGGATGACAATGACACTTCATCAACAGACAATTCTGACAATGAAGAAGCCAACTTATGTCTAATGGCAAGTCAAAATCCTCAATCTAGCAGTGTAAGTTCTAATTCTTCTTCAAACTTAGTGGATTATAATTCTTTACAAGAAGCATTTAATGAAATGCATGAAGAGGCTAAGAAACTACAAAAAGAAAATGATAGGCTAAAAGGGCTAAATAATTGGTTAATAAATAAAGTAGACTCTCTTGAAAAAAGAATACTTGAAGATGAAACTGATTGTGATTTCTTAAAATTAATTCATGATAATTCTGATTGTGCATGTAATAAATCCTGTAATAACTGTTCAGAATTACAAAAGAAAATTGATTTTTTATCACAAACTGTTTCAAGGTTTACACAAGGTCAAGCTAATCTTGACGTTTTACTTGGGTCACAAAAACTAATTTTTGACAAATCTGGAATAGGATTTAAATCTAGGATGAAATTTAGAAAAACAAATGTAAATAGGAAATCATACTCTGTGATTAAATGTTTTTACTGCATGAAAAGAGGTCATTCAGTAAAATACTGTAGAATTAAAAAGTATGTTATTCCTAAAGGAAGAATGAAATGGATTCCAAAGTTAAATTCATTCCAAATAACCTAATTGGACCCAGGAACTATAAAGGGTACCGTAAACATGCTAAATTTGTTTTGCGAGAACAAAATCCGGGAATCCCTTGGAGGTCAAAGCAACGAATCGGGTTCGATTTCATAAACCGATTGTTTTAATTGATATAAAACAATATTAATCGATTAAAATAACTTACGGAGGATATCAAAAAATCTGTCAGTACCATTTTAATCGATTGAAATGTCGAATTAATTGATTGAAACGTTCTCGAGGTTTTGAGTTTAGCTGTTTTAATCGATTGAAATGAATTTATATCAACTAAAAATACTAAGATGTAAAATTTAATCGATTCCTTTTCGTTTTAATCGATTTAAATTATGTTATCATTTTATTAATTTCATCCTATACAAGAAACAATCAATTCCTTTATGAAATAATCGATTACTTCACTGTAACAGTTTCAAACCTAATATTAAAAGATCAAATTAATAGGTTAATCAGTTGGTTAATCGATTGATTTGTTTCTGAAAATTAGTTTTATAGCATCCAATTAAAGATTGGTAAGCAAACCAAATTCAAAATCCCAAGTTTTCATGGTAATCAAAATCTGCATAATTCTTTTAAATATTCTTTGACCAAGTCAAACATCTTTCCAAGAACAAAATAGATGATGTGCCCAACGTCCAGAAATTTGTGCCTCTGTCTTTGGAAAAGGGGACAATTGCAGTTAAAGCTGAAGCATTGCAGTTTTGTCTCTTTGAATTTCAAAAACTTGAAATCTGTTTCTTCATCAAACCAGGTTCTGAACTTATCATTTCTCAACTTATCATCTTTCTTCTGTTTTCATATCTTCAAAATCTCCTCTCAAATCTCTGCTGCAAACATGATCAGAAGCAACAAAGAAATGAAAAAAATCTTTGAATTGGAGACTAGACTAGTGGCATAATGTGGGAAGTTATTTCTGTTATTCATGGATGGAAAGGCTCTTTCATGACAGTGACATTGCATACATCAACCTAGTTTCAAGAATAAATCTTGGGAACAAATTTCACAAGATATGTCATATCGATTTGATGATCGTGCTTTTGAGGATCTGGTTGAATTATCAAAATTGCAACAAGAGGAGGATTTGGAAAAAAATTGGTAGTTTATGATTCTTTTTGGCTCATGTAGTCATATATGAGTCAATGACGTTAAGGTTTTCTTTGTTTGGTATGAAAACTACACTGGAAAAATCTGTGAGAATTCATAAACCACAATCTCTGCAAGAAGGTATTGTCGCCGCCGTCCCTTTCGACGTCCGGGGGGGACGTCTCGAACGTTTATGCGAGCGGTCGCGAAAAGATGGTTTAGACTCGCGTTTTTGTTAAAATTGCGTTCATTGCTTCAACATTGAAAAAGCAAGGTTTTCGAAAGGGGTTCTTATGGAGTCGCCACCAATGTTTTGACCATAAACATTGGAAAAGGAAAAAATGTTGATTTTAAGAAAAACCGCACTTGGCCATTATAACCAGAGTTGGGTAAGGGAGTTAGTTACGTGTGGGGAAGGTGTTAGCACCCCACAACGCCCCTTTCGGGTTCCCTATGACAGATTAATTCATTTAAGTAAAGACTACGAGAAATTACGCGATTACCCTATTTTATTACATAATATTAAACGGCTATCTACATGATTTTATTCTATATTGCATGCATAAAATGATTAATAAAGCTAAATAAAGCAATAAAAGAGACAAAATAGCTATCTACATGATTTTATTCTACATGGCATAAATAAAGTTAAATAAAACAATAAATAAAGCAATAAAAGAGAAGAGAATTGAAAAGAACCTCAGTAGCAAGCTTGATATTGAGAATCTCGAACCGTGAGGATGCGTTTTGGCAACCCCTCTCTCTACACGAGACTCTCCTCACCAATACAGGATCGACTCTACTAAAAATTTAAAGAAGAATCGAATGCCGGAATATAATTCCTTAACCGATTGTTACCTATTTAAGGCAATCGGAAAGATCATTCAAGAGAGGGAGAGAAATAGACAAGTGCTCCGAGTTTTAGAAAGTGTTTCGAGCTCTCGGGGTGTGCGGGGTGTGAAAAAGTGACAAATGAGCCTCCTATTTATAGTTTTCGAAGCCGGCGCACTTCGGGACCACCGTCCGGACTCGGGACGGCCGTCCGGACTGGGACGGCCGTCCCAAATGGCAAAATTACACAGTCGGGACCCCCGGGGACCGGGACGGCCGTCCCACTTTTACGGGGCTTGGGACGGCCGTCCCAACTTCGGGACGCGCGTCCCAACTGGCTGGAGCAAGTTGGGACGGCCGTCCCACCTTTGGGACGGCCGTCTCGACTGTTCGGCCGGTTCGCGCGTTTCGGGACTCGGGAAGCTTTCCTTGCCTGTTTTGGACGTCGGTTGATGCCGATATGCGTCTGTTGAAGCCTTATCTTCATGTAGGAAGTCTCCTTGGCTCTTATGTAATGCTAGACGAGCTTTATCTTGTTACGGGTGATCTCTTTTATCTTTATTTGAGAGACCGGGCAAAATTAGGGGTCTACAGCTGCCCCCCTTCTCTCGCCTAGCTAATTTATTGGCCTAATATGCCGATAAAATTAGGCTGGTAGGAGAAGGAGTTAACCCTTTTTGCTCGGTTATCCTTCGGATCTTTGCTTTGGCGACGTTCGTCGATCCTCACGGATGATGAATAGTTTTGATAGGTACCAACCCCTATCCGGTTTGATGAGAATGAACCCTCGTCGGGTAAGCTCCTTTTTGTAAGGCTTGATGAGTATACACCCCCATCCGGTGTTTGATGAGTACGAACCCCCATCTAGTTTTTGAGTTTCACTATATAATGTTCTGGTGAGTACTTACCCTCACCTGGTAGGAGTGCTGCATTTTGACTAACTCGATGAGTACTTACCCCCATCCGGTATGAACCCGGTTACGCAAGGTTTTTGATAAGCCTCGTTCTACAAGGCTTAGGTGAGTACGTACCCCCACCGGTATGAAGTTTTTGGTAAGCCCCGTTTTGTAAGGCTTAGGTGAGTACGTACCCTCACCGGTATGAAGTTTTTGGTAAGCCCAGTTTTGCAAGGCTTAGGTGAGTACGTACCCCCACCCGGTATGAAGTTTTTGGTAAGCCCCGTTTTGCAAGGCTTAGGTGAGTACGTACCCCTACCCGGGATGAAGATTTTGGTAAGCGCCGTTTTGCAAGGCTTAGGTGAGTACGTACCCCCACCCGGTATGAAGTTTTTGGTAAGCCCCGTTTTGCAAGGCTTAGGTGAGTACGTACCCTCACCGGTATGAAGTTTTTGGTAAGCCCCGTTTTGCAAGGCTTAGGTGAGTACGTACCCTCACCCGGTATGAAGTTTTTGGTAAGCCCAGTTTTGCAAGGCTTAGGTGAGTACGTACCCTCACCGGTATGAAGTTTTTGGTAAGCCCAGTTTTGCAAGGCTTAGGTGAGTACGTACCCCACCGGTATGAAGTTTTTGGTAAGCCCCGTTTTGCAAGGCTTAGGTGAGTACATACCCCCACCCGGTATGAAGTTTTTGGTAAGCCCCGTTACTGCAAGGCTTAGGTGAGTACGTACCCTCACCGGTATGAAGTTTTTGGTAAGCCCAGTTTTGCAAGGCTTAGGTGAGTACGTACCCTCACCCGGTATGAAGTTTTTGGTAAGCCCGGTTACGCAAGGCTTAGGTGAGTACGTACCCTCACCCGGTATGAAATTTTTGGTAAGCCCCGTTTCGCAAGGCTTAGGTGAGTACATACCCCCACCGGTATGAAGTTTTTGGTAAGCCCGGTTTTGCAAGGCTTAGGTGAGTACGTACCCTCACCGGTATGAAGTTTTTGGTAAGCCCAGTTTTGCAAGGCTTAGGTGAGTACGTACCCCCACCCGGTATGAAGTTTTTGGTAAGCCCGGTTTTGCAAGGCTTAGGTGAGTACATACCCCCACCCGGTATGAAGTTTTTGGTAAGCCCGGTTACGCAAGGCTTAGGTGAGTACGTACCCTCACCGGTATGAAGTTTTTGGTAAGCCCAGTTTTGCAAGGCTTAGGTGAGTACGTACCCTCACCCGGTATGAAGTTTTTGGTAAGCCCCGTTCTGCAAGGCTTAGGTGAGTACGTACCCTCACCCGGTATGAAATTTTTGGTAAGCCCCGTTCGCAAGGCTTAGGTGAGTACATACCCCCACCCGGTATGAAGTTTTTGGTAAGCCCCGTTTTGCAAGGCTTAGGTGAGTACGTACCCCACCGGTATGAAGTTTTTGGTAAGCCCCGTTTTGCAAGGCTTAGGTGAGTACGTACCCCCACCGGTTTACGGCGACTTATTGTCTCACGATCATGCGCCTATTCCATGAGGAATGATTGATTTTCTTTCTTTTTGACTTTTCTATTTTAGTTATCCGGTTTTTACGGGATTCTTCATTGGTTGCCTTTTGGGCGGGAATTTATTGGGGACTTTGATTGTGCCTCTTGATTAGGCAATTGCTTCGGCGATGGTGAAGACTTTTATGCTTTTGGGCTTGCATTACCTCTCGCATAGGTTGATTTCCCATTTCTCCGGGATATTAGCTCTTTGAGCAAACGAGTAGTTACGTTGTAAGCTCACCTAGGTGAAAATTTTTTCTTTTGAGAATTTGATTGCTTTGATCGAGATCTCTTTTGAATTGCCCCCTTAGAGGGAAAATGGAGTTTTTGACTCCTTATTGCTTGAAGCTGGCTTTTGTCTATGCTTTTATTTACTTAGGGGAATGGGTTTGTATGTGCGCCTTTTATGCACGTTAGATGGAAAGATATATATTTTCTCTTCTCTTTGTAATGATCCCTGGGGAATTTTATTGGCTTCCTGGGGATGGAAATTTCTCCTTTTCTGCTTTTGTAGATTTTTCTTGATGTGCTCTTCTTGGGGATTTTCTTTCGGGTTGCCTCTCGGTGATGTAAAGGACTTGACTTCGTATGATGGGCTCTTGTGTAACCCTTATTCTCCGTTGGGGCATGAAATGGAGATCCTTATATGAGTGTGTTTGATGACTCATGTGGTGATGAAGCTTAGTCGCGAGGTAATCTTTTTGTCTTGCCTCTGGAGTAGGCAAAGATCCGCTTGGGGATGATCAAGCTTTTCCGTTGGCTCTTTTCCATTTTTGATGTACCTTCTTTTATTGTTGTAGATGGTTGGAGCTAGTCTCTTTGAAGCTCCTTATTCTGCTGAAATGGTTTTTGGTTTTGTCTTTTGCGATCGCGGTTTAGTTTTTCATATGGAGACTAGATTCTGGCGCCTCCTGTTTTCAATCACAAGTATGGAGACTAGCCTTCTTATATGCATGTTTAATATTCTCGTTTGAAGAAAATTATTATTTTTTGATTTTGACAAAGTCGTATTATGCAAATACTTTGTGTGTGGATGTCCTAAATGCAATCTAATGTTTATTTATTTTTGATGCATTTAGAAAGTAACTGGCCTTCTCCTGTTGGCTTTCTTATGAATACGCCGGTGGGCTCCTCTTCTATGACCGTGATCTTTGGGCTCATCTTTTACTCATCTTTTGGTTTTAGCCCTATCTTTTGCCTAGACCAGCCCTTTACGGGTTTTCGATCTAGCGGGCTGCCTTAATTTTTGCCTAGAATATCTTAGGGGCTTTTGCCTTATCTTTTGCCTAGATCGTTCTTTTTTGGGATTTCGATCTAGCGAGGCTACCCTGGTTTTTACCTAAGAATATCCTAGCAGGCGCTTATTATCTTATTATTTTTATATGCTTCCCCTTTTTAGATGCATGTTTGATTTTTGATTAAAAAGTCTTTGCGCATATTTATGATTTATCAATAAAGAGGCATTTCAGTAATATTTGGTCAAGAGAAAGGAAATGAAAGGGAATTTTATTGATAAATGAACGAAAGTTTATTTCTTTTACGGAAGGATTACAAAAGGGATTTAGAAGAATGGGTAGTCAAGGTTGGCTATACTTGTATAGGCTTAAACAGTCATGTCAGTGATATCGCCCCTGGTTCTCCTAATTGCTTCGAGTTGAGATGCTTGAGCTCGAGTGAAGACTATGCGGATCGCTTGCTACGGAAGAATGTTACTTTAGCCGCCTTTTCGGTTTTCGACTAAAGTAACCATTGCTCTTAGTTAGATTTTTTTTTTTTTTTTTTTTTTTTTTTTTTTTACCTCTACTTTTTGCCTAGGACGTATCCTAGCGAGGAATATGGACCCTATCTTTTGCCCGGGAACATCCTTTGCGGATTTTCATTCCTGACGAGTCTTGAGCAATGTCTTCAAGCATAATACTTCTTCACAGCGTCCGAATTGATTGGGTGTCGAAATTCCTCTCCATCCATATTGGTGAGGATAAGTGCCCCTCCGAGAAAGCTCTTTTGACCACAAAGGGTCCTTCGTAATTTGTTGACCATTTTCCAATTTTATCCTTCGGGTTGGAAGCAATTTCTTTATAACTAGATCCCCTTCTTGATAAGTATGAGGGTGGACTTTTTTATCATAAGCCTTCTTGATCTTCTTTTGATAGGCTTGTCCATGACATATAGCATTCAGCCGCTTTTCATCGATAAGGTTTAATTGATCGTATCGACTTTGAATCCATTCGACTTCGTTAGTTTTGCTTCCATTATGATTCGCAAGGAAGGTATTTCGACTTCTATTGGTAACACGGCCTCCATACCATATACCAGGGAAAATGGAGTAGCCCCTGTTGAAGTCCGCATGAGATGTTCGATAACCATGAAGAGCAAAAGGTAACATTTCATGCCAATCTCTATAGGTTTTAACCATCTTTTGAACAATCTTCTTGATATTTTTATTGGTCGCTTCGATCGCGCCATTCATTTTGGGCCGATAAGGAGAAGAATTATGGTGTTGAATTTTGAAATCTTGACATAATTCTTCCATCATCTTATTATTCAAATTGGACCCGTTATCGGTAATGAGACGATGCGGGGTACCATATCGACATATGATATTCTTTTGAACGAAGGTGACCACTACCTTTTTAGTCACATGCGCGTAGGATGCGGCTTCTATCCATTTAGTGAAGTAGTCAATAGCCACCGGAATAAATCGATGACCATTGGATGCCTTAGGTTCAATGGGACCAATAACATCCATGCCCCACATGGCAAATGGCCATGGGATAGCCATAACATTGAGAGGATGCAGGTGGAACATGCACGTTGTCCGCATGTACTTGACATTTGTGACATTTTTCGGCATACGATGACGAGTCCTTTTCCATTGTGGACCAAAAATATCACCGCCCGAGGATTTTCCTAGCCATGATATGCCCTGGGCGTGCGTCCCGAAGGCTCCTTCATGTATTTCCCTAATCGGTTTCGAGATTCTTTGAGATTGACGCATCTTAGCAAAGTGGAGTCAAAATTCTTTTTATAAAGGGTTTCTCCTATCAACATAAACCCTACGGCCCTTTTCAGAATAATCCTTTTATCATTGTCACTCGATTCCCTCGGGGTATTCACCCTTTGTTAAGTATCGCCTTATGTCATGATACCAAGGGGTTTCATCTTTTTCACTTGTCTATCATCATACAAAAGGCTTGTTTATTGTACCTTTTGACTTGGATGATGGGCATCTCATGTTCTTGTTCTAATGTGAACATGGATGATAATGTTGCCAATGCATCTCGCAATTTGGTTGTCTTCCGAGGGACATACTCGAAGTCGATGTTTTCCATTTTTGAAGTCATGTTACGAATGTGTTCCGGATAAGGGATTAACTTGGAATTTTTAGTTTCCCATTCACCCTTGAGTTGATAAATAACAAGGGAAGAGTCACAGAATACTTTGAGTCTAGTTACCCCATGATCCAAAGTCTGTTTGAATACCTAGAGCACAAGCTTCGTGATTCCGCCATATTGTTTGTGCAATCAAAGTTTAATGCGGTCATTCTTGGTATATACTTCTTTTCGGGAGATATTAAAATAGCTCCGATCCCGTGTCCTAGTAAATTTGAAGCTCCATCGAAGAACATGATCCACTCATTATTTTCTAGTTCTTCATGTTGGATGTGCATTATGTGCTCATCCGGAAAATCATCTTGTATGGATTGATATTCGTCTATTGGTCCATGTGCTAGATAATCTGCTAAAGGGCTTCCTTTGATAGCTTTTTGAGTGACATGAACGATATCAAATTCGATAAGAGTACCCGCCATCCGGCTATCCTTCAGGTCAAAACGGGTTTTTCAAACGAGATATTTGATTGGGTCCATTTTGGAAATCAACCAAGTTGTATGTCCGGCCATATATTGTCGAAGACGTTGAGTTGCCCATACCAATGCACAACATGTTTTTTCGAGTGGTGTATAACGAGTCTCATAGTTTAGAAATTTTTTACTGAGGTAATATATGGCTTGTTCTTTTTTACCCGTATCATCTTGTTGACCAGAGCACACATCCCATGGATTCGTCGAGTACTGAAAGGTAAAGAATCGGGGGCTTTCCTTCCACGAGTGGTACCGGTATCGGGGGATTGGTTAGGCACATTTTGATTTTTTCGAAAGCTTGTTGACATTCGTCGTTCCAAACTTTTGGTTGGTTTTTACGCAATAGCTTGAAGATAGGCATGCACTTGTCCAGTTAATTGCGCGATGAACCGTGCGATGTAGTTTATTCGACCCAAGAATCCTCCGATTTCTTTTCTGTCCTTGGTGGGGGCATTTCTATGATTGCCTTTGTTTTATCGAGGTCCACCTCAATTCCTCTTTTACTAACAATAAACCCAAGGAGTTTTCCCGATCGTACTCCGAATGTGCATTTAGCCGGGTTGAGCTTAATCTGGTATTTTCGAAGTCGATTGAATAACTTCTTTAAATATTGGAGGTGATCTATTTCATTTTTGGACTTGGTGATCATATCATCCACATATACTTCGATTTCTTTGTGAATCATATCATGAAATAGTGTGACCATAGCCCTTTGGTAAGTAGCCCCTGCGTTCTTGAGTCCAAAAGGCATTACTCTATAGCGAGAATGTACCCCATGGTGTAATGAAGGAAGTTTTTTCTCTATCTTCGACTGACCAATTTAATCGCGGTTATACCCGCATATCCATCCATGAAAGAATAGAGAGTATTTGTAGCGAGTATGATCTACCAGGCATATCGATATGTGGTAAGGGAAAATCATCTTTCGGACTTGCACGGTTTAAATCCCTATAATCTACGCATACTCGATTTTTCCATTTTTCTTTATGATCGGCACAATGTTGGCCAACCATTCGAGGTATTTTGATACAATTAGAAAATTGGCATCCAATTGTTTTTCTACTTCTTCTTTAATTTTTAAGGACCATTCCGGTTTTACTCTTCGAGTTTTTGCTTGACGGTCGAATTCCCTCTTTTATTGGTAACCGATGCTCTACTATGCTCTTGTCAATCCCGGGCATATCATGGTAGGACCAAGCAAACACATCCATATATTCTCTTAGTAATTGTATTAACCTTTCCCTGACGTCATTATTAATTTGGGTACCGATGTTTACTTCTTTCTTATCGTCTTCGATCCCAAATTGATAGCCTCGGTTTTCTCTCGATGGGGTCTGTATTGATTGAGCTTCTTTTTCTAACAGTCTTTGCATATCCGGGAAATGGTCCCCTCCTCACTGCATCGACTCAATCCATTCGTCTTCGACTTTCGGATCTTCCGAGGAGTTTTCAATCACGAGACATGACTGTATGGGTTATGCTTTGTTTTAGATTCTTTTATTAAATGTATGAGAGAGAAAAGAATGAAAGAGAATATGTATATTAAAAAAATGCCTCATTGTATTGATAGAAGAAAATATTTACAAAGCCCAATTTAACCAAAAATCTCATAATCATGGACAAGGATCACGAGAAATACATCGGAAGCTTTTATTATTTCTTTATTTTTATTGCAAAAAAAGTAAAAATGATGAGCCCTAATCTGTCTGGTCTCCCTTATCCCGTCTTTTACTCGGGCTTTGATAAGGGCTGGTCGTCCACCTTTGGAGTAGATGCGTCAAAGGTGATCCATCCCGCATCTATTAAATCTTGGACCTTATGCTTTAAGGTTATGCGGTTATACGTAGAATGTCTGGAGCGTCCGAATGATAGTTGCATTTTTCATTAAGCTTATACCATTCTGGATATGGTGGCTCCATCTTCTTGGGAGGGATGCGTACGAGGAGCTTGGCGTCTAGTAATTTTAACGAGCAAGCTTGCATAGGAAGTGGGTATTGGGGTGAACTTCCTTTCCGGTCTACGTGACTTAGTTTGCTTGAGAGGAGGAAGAAGGAATGGCCAAGTTGATTGCATTTACGGTTCCTTCTTTCTTTTCCAGAGGCTCTTTTTAATGAATGGAGTAGAGGAGTTGGAGGAGTTCTCGCTGTGCAATCCTTCCAGCTCTTCGGACCTTGCTCTACTCTTTCTCCTATAATGACTACATCTGCGAAGAGTGTTGATGTGTTCCCTATCATTTTGTCATAATAAGGACCGTCAAAGAATTGATGAACAAGGATGTAGTCTCTTTGTCGGATAAAGGAGGTTCCACTTGTGCTCGCCAATTCCCTCCATCTTTGGGCATATGCTTTGAAGGATTCATCATCTTTCTTGCTTAATAGTTGTAGATCTGCTCTTTCAGGGGTCGGATCTATATTGTATTTATATCGACGAAGAAAGGCATCCGCCAGGTGTCTCCGGGTTTGGATTTGGCCCCCTTCTAGTTGCATATACCGGTTTAAGGCCGATTCAGCTAAACTCTCCTGAAAGCAATGGATCGGGAGTTTCTCATTATCGAGCATATGCGGCCATCTTACGGCGAGTACATTGTAAGATGGCTTTTGGGACAAGTTAACCCTATGTATTTCGGGAAGTCCGGAGTTTTGAACTTGTTAGGGAATTGGATGTCTTTAACGAGGCACATATCAGTAGCCTCTCTTATATCAAAGTTATGTCCTTCCATAGCTCTCGGCCTCTCTTCAAGAGCAATGATTTGTTGCTTTGATATTTCGGGAGCATGAATATGTACTTGCTCTTGTGCTAGATGGATCGGGCTCACTCGAGGTTCCTCTTCTTCTTCCTGGTGAGAGGCTTGTCCATTTTGAGGACCCTCCGATGAATATTTTGTTGATGCATCATATCTAACATTTGAGCCATTTGCTCTTTCGACGTATTAAGCTCCGCGGTGAGCTTTCGGTTTTGTTCTTCTAGCTGTTCCATCTTCTTGGCTTTTTGAGCACGAGTGAGGACGGGCGGAAGACCAGCCACCTTCTAAATGATTTTAATGATTCTTATTATAACTTTTATTTTAAATGATTAGTGTGGAATAGATATATCCTAGGATGAATGTGTTTATGTATGAGAGATTTTATTATGATGATGTTTATGCATACCTTTCTTAATGCATTGGTTCTCTCTCTTGGTTTTACCACTTATTGAATGATATGGTATGAATGATACGACTTTGTCAAGAAAATTTTTTTTTATAAGGTATTTTTATGACTTTAATTTGATTATATATTTTTATGATTTTTAGGTTTTTTTCATTTTTTTTTGTTGTATGATTATCCTATGCTAATGCATCAATACAAATGCAGCAAACGTATGCACACACAATTCATACATCCATGAGCGAGCCACGCTATTACGAGGTAGGGTTTTCTGCGAAACGTGCTTGGTTTGGGTGGTTCTAGCTGTTCTCACCAGGCCAAAGGTCCCCAAGGTGCCCCCATTATAGGGACCTCTCAATCTCTCAATCCTCGGGTCATGCACGGAACTCCGTGGCGACACCCTTAGACCAAAAGAAGAGAGTTATCACCTTGAGTTGGTGGTTTTCCGACAACGGCGGTAGCCCGTGTGCCAACTAACCGATCGTATCCGCCACCCACTCCCTATAGATATTCACTCTTGCCCCCGGGTATAGAGGGACTGTTGTGTGCAAGGGTTTTTGTGTGCAGTTTATATTTCAAACAGTTTGCAGAAATAATCATACAGCAGTTATTAAAGCCATACAGTAAAAAACATACGAAGGGTAAAGGTGTAATTTCAAATCTTTACTTAGTTTGAATTTATCTGTCACTAAATGGGATCAACTCTCTAGACTCCCCAGTGGAGTCGCCATCTGTCGCCGCCGTCCCTTTCGACGTCCGGGGGGGACGTCTCGAACGTTTATGCGAGCGGTCGCGAAAAGATGGTTTAGACTCGCGTTTTTGTTAAAATTGCGTTCATTGCTTCAACATTGAAAAAGCAAGGTTTTCGAAAGGGGTTCTTATGGAGTCGCCACCAATGTTTTGACCATAAACATTGGAAAAGGAAAAAATGTTGATTTTAAGAAAAACCGCACTTGGCCATTATAACCAGAGTTGGGTAAGGGAGTTAGTTACGTGTGGGGAAGGTGTTAGCACCCCACAACGCCCCTTTCGGGTTCCCTATGACAGATTAATTCATTTAAGTAAAGACTACGAGAAATTACGCGATTACCCTATTTTATTACATAATATTAAACGACTATCTACATGATTTTATTCTATATTGCATGCATAAAATGATTAATAAAGCTAAATAAAGCAATAAACGAGACAAAATAGCTATCTACATGATTTTATTCTACACGGCATAAATAAAGTTAAATAAAACAATAAATAAAGCAATAAAAGAGAAGAGAATTGAAAAGAACCTCCGTAGCAAGCTTGATATTGAGAATCTCGAGCCGTGAGGATGCGTTTTGGCAACCCCTCTCTCTACACGAGACTCTCCTCACCAATACGGGATCGACTCTACTAAAAATTTAAAGAAGAATCGAATGCCGGAATATAATTCCTTAACCGATTGTTACCTATTTAAGGCAATCGGAAAGATCATTCAAGAGAGGGAGAGAAATAGACAAGTGCTCCGAGTTTTAGAAAGTGTTTCGAGCTCTGCGGGGTGTCCAGGGTGTGAAAAAGTGACAAATGAGCCTCCTATTTATAGTTTTCGAAGCTGGCGCACTTCGGGACCACCGTGCGGACTGGGACGGCCGTCCGGGCTGGGACGGCCGTCCCAAATGGCAAAATTACACGGCAGGACCCCCAGGGACCCGGGACGGCCGTCCCACTTTTGCAGGGCTTGGGACGGCCGTCCCAACTTCGGGACGCGCGTCCCAACCGGGCTGGAGCAAGTTGGGACGGCCGTCCCACCTTTGGGACGGCCGTCTCGGCTGTTACGGCCGGTTCGCGCGTTTCGGGACTCGGGAAGCTTTCCTTGCCTGTTTTGGACGTCGGTTGATGCCGATATGCGTCTGTTGAAGCCTTATCTTCATGTAGGAAGTCTCCTTGGCTCTTATTTGTAATGCTAGACGAGCTTTATCTTGTTACGGGTGATCTCTTTTATCTTTATTTGAGAGACCGGGCAAAATTAGGGGTCTACAGGTATGCATCTTGCAAGACTTCAAAAAGGGAATAAATTGCTGCAAAACAAGAGTTCCAATTCGGAAACACAAACAAGATATACAAAAACATAGTCAACTCCGGTTAATTCGTAGCAGAGTCATTCTACAACTTGTGTGAAGCATTAGGTTTTTGTTTCAGCAACTACTGATTCGAAAGCTGACATAATTGCAAAGGGATTGTGTAGGTGACAAATTAGATTGCAGATGTCTACATTTCTCTTTATACTTTACATGGAATGCTGGGTGGTAATACATTGCAAATAAAAGGAATTTTCAAGAAGTAGACTGTCCTTTTTCTTATGGACACTAGGAGTACACATAATTTCATTAATGACAAATGGGTCAAGTTATTGGTACTGCAAACATAGCTTATCAAGAATTTTCCAGTGATGGTTGCTTCTGATAATAAGTTGTTGATTACTAGGAAGTGTGAACAGATAACCTGGAGATTCAATGAACACACGTTTACATTAAAATTTCTTGGTATTGCCTAGCAATACATTTGGAATAATTTTGGACATGCATTGGTTCAAGACTCTTGGTGAAATTCATTGGAATTGTGCAACTTTGATAATTCGTTTTAATCATCAAAGATCACGAGGTGATACTGTAAGGAGACAAATCTAAGACAGAATATCAAGAATTGAATGGAAAGATTGGCATAGGGTATATGTGTTTTATTGGCAGTACAGGGATCAATTTTATACTGATGATCTGGCATCCTTAGCAACAAACCAACAAGAGGATCTTTCAGTGATTCTAAAGGAGTTTCAGATGTTATTATGGAACCATGACAACTGGGATGATTGAATTTATGGATTAAAAGGGTCCATTCTTATCTTACCTTTTACTGCATCAAACATTAATTAGTTTTCAAAGCATTAATTAGTTTTCAAAACTGAGTGTTTTATTCAATAAAAAATCTTTTAAATCAATTAAAAGAATTCATACAACATTTTTCCTTACTGTTTTAATCGATTAAATGTCGAAATAATCGATTAAATGCACTTATGTCTTATATTTCAAAGTCCTTCATCTGTTTTAATCGATTAAATCGTTATTTCAATCGATTAAAATCATTAAACATGAACTTTTTAATCGATTTTATCCTATTTTTAATCGATTTTTATTACGGAAAGAAAAATTAAAGGCTTTAGTTAATGGTTGTTCTTGTAACATGCTACTAAAGCATGATTCCCTTATCTTTACACGTGTTAATTGTATTCATTACAAACGTGTTAATGAAGATAAGTTTGAATCAACTTTGATTGATCTTTACATGAGTAAAATATCGTATTTTTCATTTTTTTATTTTCAAAATCTTTTCAATACATACCTATGCATTGTTTCTCTTCTGTTCGCTATTTTTTGATGAAGTCAAAAGGGGGAGAAATAGTTGCTTTTACTTTTGATCAATTTAAAGGGAGAAATAACTCTTAATTTAGGGGGAGCAACAATTTAGGGGGAGAAATAGGAAGATAATTCATTTTTGATTACTCACTAATCTGATTATCAAGTGACTTCTTTTGCAGAGTTTTTTTTTCAAAAGTGGTGTTTGTCTTCATCAAATAGGGGGAGACTGAAAGTGATGAAGATCTTATTGAAATACTTTGGCAAAAATCTCATTGATTTGATGAAGTCAAAGATGAAGTCAAAAGCAACTTTGCAGTGGACAAAAGTTACTAAGATAGAAGAGTAGAAAAGTTAGTGTGTCTTCAGCTATGCTTAGGTATAATCATTTTATCTTTTCTGCTGCATGAGGTTTCTTCACTTAAAAGATTTTGCAAAATGCCTCTAAAAATGTTTTTAACAATTAAAAACAAAGTAGTTTGACAAAAGCTTTCTTAAACAAGTTTTTAACTGATACAACTTTGATAGAACCGATTAAAATTACTTAGAATGTTTAGAGAAGTTTTTTTACAGTATTTTAATCGATACAACTTGATTTTAATCGGTTAAAGCTCGCCCGACATCTCAATAAAGATCAAGAAGACTTCCTATATAAAGATAAAGTTTCAATGGATGTTTATCGGCATCAATCAACATCTGAATAAAGAAAGGAAAGCTTCTCGGGGGTCCCAGAACACAGAAGCTGGCGAAAACAAGTTGAGACAGCCGTCCCAAATGTGAGACGGCCGTCCCAAATGTGAGACGGCCGTCCCAAGCTGCCCCTGCCATGTGGGACGCCCGTCCCTCTCTTCAGTTGGTTGTCCACACAGCAAAATTTCAAGTGAGACGGTCGTCCCAACCCAGACGGTCGTCCCAACCCAGATGGCCGTCCCAAATTGCCAGGCCGCGAAAACTATAAATAGGAGGCTCATTTGCCACTTTTTGACACCCCAGATAACTCCTAGTACTTCTCTTCTCGTCCTACTTCGAATGAACTCTCTGATTGCCTTAATAAGGTAACAATCAGTTAAGGAATTATATTCCAGCATTCGATTCTTCTGTAAAATTTAGTCGAGTCGATCTTGTATTCGGAGAGGAGAGTCTTTGTAGAGCGGGGGATTGCCAAAACGCATCCTCACAGTTAAAAGATTCGCAATACAAAGCTTGCTACGAAGGTTCTTTTCAATCCTCTTCTCTTTTACTGCGTTATTTATTACTTTATGTATGCAATGTGAAGTAAAGTCATGTAGATAGCCATTTTTAATATTATGCAATAAAATAGGGTAATCGCGTAATTTCTCGTAATCTTCACTTAAATGAATTAATCCGTCATAGGGAACCCGAAAGGGGCGTTGTGGGGTGCTAACACCTTCCCCACACGTAACTAACTCCCTTACCCAACTCTGGTTATAATGGCCAAGTATGGTTTTTATTAAAATCAACGCATTTTTATCCTTTTCCAATGTTTACGGTCAAAACATTGGTGGCGACACCATAAGAACCCCTTTTCGAAAACCTTGCTTTTATTAGAGGGTAGTTCAGTTGTTGAGCACCTCGGAAGCAATGAACATATTTTAACAAAAAACGCGAGCCTAAACCATCTTTTCGCGACCGCTCGCATAAACGTTCGAGATGTCCCTTGTAGACCCCAAATCTTGCCCGGCCTCCAAATAAAAGTCAGAAGACCCCCTATTTGAAGACGGCCGAAGCCTAACAAGTCACTAGGAGAGACTATTAGGCCCCCGTACTAAGATAGGAGGGTTTTTTTGGCCCAAAAAATAAAGTTTCTCGCCCTGAAGGGACGAGACCGCCGTCTCGCCTCGCGCCAGGGACGAGACCGCCGTCTCGCTTGTCCAGACGGTGGTCTCGCCACTACAAAGGTCGAGACGGCGGTCTGGGTTTTCCAGACGGCAGTCTGGACCCCCTGCCATGGTCAAGACGGCGGTCTGGATTGTCCAGACGGCGGTCTCGACCTGGTCAGACGAGACCGGCGGTCTCGACCTGTCAGGCGCGAAAACCTATAAATAGGGGCTCCATTTCCCCTTTTTCCACACACCACACACAATAGCTCCTCCTTCTCTCTAGATTTTCTCTCTCTAGAACCCCTCCGAAGCATTTCCGGAGTTTCTGAGTATCTCTAGGCGTAAATTGAGCGTCTTAAATCTTCTTTAGAATCCCTCCGAAGCATTTCCGGAGTTTCTGAGAGTTGTAGAGTGAAGGGTTGCCAAAAAGCACCCACTCTTTAAAGAGAAATATAAAAAGCTTGCTTTGGAGGTGCACCCTCTCTCTTTCTAATTTTACCGCTTTCATTTAAAATTATGTAATAGACGCTAGGGCCATGTAGTCATAATCTTTAAATACCGCTTAATAAAAGGGTAAAAGCGCAATTTTCCAGTTTAATTATTTATCCAAAGTAGCCGGCCTATCATAGGGAACCCGAAAGGGGCGTCGTAAAGGAACTAATACTTCCTTTACACATAACTAACTCCCTTACCCAACTCTGGTTCTAATGACCAAAGTTGGTTTTCAAAAACCAACGCCTTTTTAACACCTTTTCCGATGTTTCCGATAAAAACATCGGTGGCGACTCCATAGAACCCAAAATAAATAAGTCCTTGGGTTAGCCCGGTTATCGGACAACCCAAGGACACTTTTCGAAAACCTCTTCCCTAGGTTAGCCCGGTTATCGGACAACCTAAAGGCATTGTAACCACCCATAAAACGCGAAAACAAGAGGGTCGAAAAAAAACCATCGCGTCGCTCCGACCGCCCCTTTTTGGGAGGCGGCGATAGATGGCGACTCCACTGGGGAAGCCTAGAGAGTTGATCCCATTTAGTGATGGGCTGGCTTAAAAATAATTAAACCAAGAAAATAACGCTTTTACCCTGCCTTGTATTATAACATGCTTTATTGTTTGGCTTTCAAATAACTCTTGCTTGTTTATACTTATGCAATTGATTGAAATATAAACTGCACACAAACCCTTGCACACTACAGTTCCCTCTATACCCGGGGGCAAGTGAGATAACCATAGGGAGTGGGTGGCAGGTACGGTTCGCTGTAGTTAGGGCCTTGTGCCCACCAGTGTGATCGGAAATCACCACTCAAGGTGATAACCTTCCTCTTTTGGCAACAAGACCGACTCTGGCCTTAGTGCTGAGCATGGTTGGACGACTGGAGAGTGGGGACCCTATAATGGGGGCACCTTGGGGGCCTTAGCCTGGTGAGAACAGTTAGAACCTACCCTGACCAATGCACTTTTCTGCAGGAAAACCCTACCTCGTGATAAAAACGAAATCTCACCTGTTCGGGGATGATCGAATTGTGTGTGTATATGGTTGTTGCATTTGTATGTTGCATAGCATAAACAAACAACAGGACAAAAATCACAAAAATATTTCGCAAATAAACACCCTTATCTTGGACAGTCTGCCTTTTAACTAGCCTGGTTTCAGGTTCTTTGTAAGCTAAGTAGCCACGCAGTTCCGACAGAAGAGATAAGGGACGCTAAATATTCTTTCGCATAAAGCCATATTTTATCTCGGACAGTCTGCCTTTTAGCTAGCCTGGTTTCGGGTTCTTTGTAAGCTAAGTAGCCACGCGATTCAGACGAAGAGATAAAAGGCTATAAAATAAATAAATAAAAATAAAAAATCCATTTTTCCAACGTTCATAAATAAGACCTGGTCCAAAAATTACACTCATAAAGCATTCATATAGATAGTTTATTCTTTCAAAAAAATATACCATACATCATGTAGAAAAACATGATAAATAGAAGAATAAACACTCACATTCATACAATAAACATCATCTTCATCAAATCATACATTTTGATTTTAGAAAATGGAGGGGACAAGTAGACAAGTGGGGAAGGTGGATATTCTTCGAAACCATACTAGGAAGCTGGAATGGCTTAGTGCAACAATGCCACCAGAGGTCCGCGCTGATTTTGAAAAGTCCTATGGACGGATTCTGGACCTCCTAAAGATCAGTGTCGATCAGGTCTTCCTCAGGGTACCGATTCACTTTTGGAACTCCAGTCTGCGGTGCTTTGAATTTCCGCAGTTCGACATGGTGCCCACCTTAGAGGAGTATGAAGCTATGTTGAAATGGCCTAAATCAGCCGGGGTCCATGTTCGCCACGAGGCGTATACTCCTGCAGCACCAGTCGCTGCCCTTATCCATCTACCGTTCCGACAGAGTACCCTGATAGGAAGAGGGAACACCCAGGGGTGGAAAGTATCGATGTTAGAAGACCACCTGTCCTACTTGGCTGAGAGGGCAGAGTGGGTTACCTTCAACAAAACCCTGGCACTAATAAACTTTGGAACAATCCTGTTCCCCTTCCACCTCGAAACAATAGATCAAGCCGTCATGGACGCCTTCTTCGCTTGGGACGTGTACTCGAAGAGTCCCTTGCCTGCTATTCTTGCCGACACCTTGCTCTCAGTGGATTTCTGCCATCAGAAGCAAGGGAGAACACTCCGCTGCTGCTCTTCATTACTATACGTGTGGAGCATCACGCATCTTTACGCCTCCAGTCACATGGGAATATTCCCCGACCCCTTGAGAAGCTTCTCCAAAATCCCCCTCCAATGACTCCTGACTATAGAATGGAGGGATGAGTTAGAACGAAAGGACACCAACAGTATATCTTGGGTCTGCCCTTGGTTTCGACCCGGCCCCGTTCTCATCAGATGTGGGGACTATCCGAACATACCCTTGATAGGACTCAGGGGTTGCATAGCCTACTCACCTAGAGTAGCTATGAGGCAACTCATGAGGACCCAAACTACTATTTCCCAAGGGGAGCTCGGAGGACTGTGCTTCTTTGGAGACCCGTGCACGATCATCAACTCATCAACCATGAGAAAAGCATGGGAGAGGCCAGTCTACATGGGAGACAGAGAGCTAGGAAAAGCTCGGGTAACTGTCACCAGTGACTACGAGGCGTGGAGAAGAAAAAGAGGGATGACTCAACCATCCACCACACCCGTGCCAATCGCCAACAACGAAGAGCTGCAGGCACAAGTCAATTCCTTGACCCAGAGGGTAGAAATCATGGGATCCCAGATACGGGCCCTTGAGGAAAAAGAGCAAGCATCTATCCTCACGATTGACGGTCTACAAAGGCAAGGCAAGAAAAATGATCATGAAATAAAGCGCCTCAAGGACCAATGTGCTGATGCTAATGAACAAGCTATCCGAGCATCCAAAACTGCTATAACCAGTTCAGATAGCCAACTGCAAGAAAGAACCGCCAAAACAGCACACCTTGAGGCCGAATCAGCTATGCAGGCCCAAACAATCAAGGAGTTGTCGGAAGGGCTCCTTAAGGCTCGGTTAGACATCCGCCAAGAGCGAGAGGCCAACAGGAGACTCACCAAAAGTCTCTCTGAGCTACGCCTTAAGGAGAAAGACGGGCTAGCTCAGTATGGCCAAGTACTTCAAGAGAAAGACCGAGTCGTTGCAAAGCTCGAGGAACTACAAGCTTTGGTCGTTCATCAAGAGGCGAAGATCAAAGAGGCTCAGAAATACAGTGAAGATATGAGCCAGGCAGTCCACAAGCAAAGCGAAGAGCTCGCTCACCATGTCCGGGAAGCCGAGAGAGAACTACATAGGAATCAAGACCCGCCTGTGGGTTTCTTTAGGCTTTTCCGTTTTTGCCAAAAGACGCTTCGTAGTATGGAATAGGAGAATGTACACCTTCCAATGAATTAATGAAATCTTTTTCCATATTCAACAGTTGTCTACTTGCATACATGAACATGCATTTGCATATTTAATTTCCCCTCCTTCACGCTTAATAAATAAGATAATAAAAAGGAAGGATTAACTAACACGTCTTCCAACTCAGAAGAATGGAGAGAAAGCCACTCCTAATAAAGCGCACCCCAACGGTCGAATCATCGCAAGAGGGAAATAAACCTCGGCCGTTGGTCCTCAAGAGTAAAGAAGAGGGGGCAAGGACGCCAGTGCGACTATTTTTGCCACGTCCTTTTCCCTACGAGTCAAATAAAGCTGTACCGTGGAGATATGGGGAATCTTCACCGATAAAAGAAGAAATAACAAACATAGCCGGCATTGGGGGCACAACTAGAAGTGGAAGAATCTACTCCCCCAAGGACACACAGGAAAATGTCCTCCAAAATAAAGGAAAAAATAAAAAGACCAAAGAAGAAAAAGAAAATAAAGAATCCAAGGAGGAGACAGAGGAATTACTCCAGTTTATAAGTGTAGACCCCTAATTTTGCCCGGCCTCTCAATAAAAGCTAGGGAAACTTCACAAGAAGATAAAGTTTGCCCGGCTTCTTAATAAAAACCAAGGAGACCTCCTACAACAAACTCGGAGTTCAGACGGTCTCTCATTTAAAAGGCTAAAGAGACTTCTTACAAAGACAAAGCTCGCTTGCCATCTTTATAAAAGGCCAAGAAGACTTCCTATATGAAGATAAAGCTTCAACGGACGTTTATCGGCATCAAACGACGTCCGAATACACAAAGGAAAGCTTCCCGGGGGTCCCAGAACACGAAAGCTGGCCAAAACAGGTCGAGACGACCGTCCCAAGGTCGAGACGGCCGTCCCAACCTTTCCTGGCCATTTGGGACGGCCGTCCCAAATGGGACTGCCAGTCCCGGATCCCCAGGGCATCCCAGCCAGTGCAAATGTGTCATTTGGGACGGCCATCCCAACCCAGACGGCCGTCCCACTCCAGACGCGCGTCCCAAAGGTGCATGCAGCGAAAACTATAAATTTGAAGCTCATTTGGCACTGTTCCACACCCCAGACAACTCCAAGACTTGTCTTCTTCTCTCCCTCCCTCGAATGAACTCTCTGATTGCCTTAAATAGGTAACAATCAGTTAAGGAACTAGATTCCAGACATTCGATTCTTCTATAAAACTTTAGTCGAGTCGAGTCACGTATTCGTGAGGAGAGTCATTGTAGAGCGAAGGATTGCCGTAAAGCATCCTCTTTGTAAAAGACTTCTAATATAAAGCTTGCTTCGGAGGTTCTTCTCAATTCTCTTCCCTTTTATTGCTTTATTTACTGTTTTCTGTATGCAATGTAGATAAATCATGTAGATAGCCATATTTATTATACGAATAAAATAAGGGTAATCGCGTAATTTCTTGTAATCTCTACTTAAATGAATTAATCCGTCAGAGGGAACCCGAAAGGGGCATTGTGGGATGCTAATACCTTCCCCACACGTAACTAACTCCCTTACCCAACTCTGGTTATAATGGCCATGTCGCCGCCTCCCCAAAAAGGGGCGCGGTCGGAGCGACGCGATGGTTTTTTCACCCTCTTGTTTTCGCGTTTTTATGGGTGGTTACAACGTCCTTAGGTTGTCCGATAACCAGGCTAACCTAGAGACGAGGTTTTCGAAAAGTGTTCTTGGATTGTCCGATGACCGGGCTAACCCAAGAACTAGTTTTGAAGGGTTCGTGGAGTCGCCACCGATATTTTTACCATAAACATCGGAAAAGGGTTTAAGAAAGGCGTTGGTTTTCGAAAACCAACTTTGGTCATTAGAACCAAAGTTGGGTAAGGGAGTTAGTTACGTGTAAAGGAAGTATTAGTTCCTTTACGATGCCCCTTTCGGGTTCCCTATGATAGGCTGGCTAGCTTGAATGAATAATTAAACTGGAAAAATAGCGTTTTTACCTCTTTATTATGCGGTATTTAAATATATGACTACATGGCCCTAGCTTCTATTGCGTAATTTAAATAGCAGTAATAAAAAAATAGAGAGTGAGGATATGCACCTCCAAAGCAAGCTTTTATATATAAAAGAGAGGGTGCGTTTTGGCAACCCTTCACTCTACAACTCTCAGAAACTTCGGAAATGCCTCGGAGGGATTCTTAAGAAGATTTAGAACGCTCTTTTTATACTTAAAGACACTCAGAAACTCCGGAAATGCCTCAGAGGGATTCTTAGAGAGAGAAAGTCTAGAGAGAAGGGAGAGCTCTTGCTGCTGGGTGTGGAAAAAGGGAGAAATGACGCCCCTATTTATAGTTTTTCACGCCTGACAGGTCGAGACCGCTGTCTCCTCTGACAGGGTCGAGACCGCCGTCTGGAAAATCCAGACCGCCGTCTCGAATTTGCGAGTGATGAGACCGCCGTCTGGATAATCGAGACGGCGGTCTCGTCCTGGCGCTGAGACGAGACGGCGGTCTGGTATTTCCAGACGGCGGTCTCGTCCCTTCAGGGCGAGAAACCTTATTTTCGGGCCAAAAAACCTTCCTATCTTGGTACGGGGGCCTAATAGTCTCTCCTAGTGGCTTGTTAGGCTTCGGCCGTCTTCAAATAGGAAGCTTTCTGACTTTATTTTGAGGTCGGGCAAGATTTGGGGTCTACAGCTGCCCCCCCTTTACCTGACTAGTCGGCTGTTGGCTTTGTTGTGCCAGACAGGTAGACAGGAAGGTAAAGGAGTTGACCCTCTTGCCCGGTTACCCTTCGGATGTACCGTCTTGTGGCAGATGATCCTCTGGGGAGATGTGGTATTGTGCACCTCTGAGATACTACTTCTGACGTAGCCGATCCCTTTGGTTGACACGTGGTAGAACCTCCGGATACTACTCCTGACGTAGCCGATCCTTCGGTTGATGGGTATAAACCCCCCATCAGGCTGGTAATTACAGTCCGTTGTGTGGGACTGGATGGATATGAACCCCCCATCAGGCTGGTACGGTCCGTTGTGTGGGACCGGATGGGTATAAGCCCCCCATCAGGGTGGTAGTGGCGGCTTACAGTTCATGTGGCCCATGCGCCTTCAAGGCGCTCCTTGTGTGCTAGTTGATAGGTATAAACCCCCTATCAGGCTGGTACAGTCCGCTGCATAGGACTGGTGGTGGTGGCGGCTTACTGCTCGGGTAGCTCATGCGCCGGCTCCTGGGGAGTGATCTCTGTGTTGGTAGATGTGGACCTTTCTGGGATGGTTATCCGGGTTGCCGAAAATCTGGTTTGCTGTTCGTCCAGCTTCGTTGGTTGCTGGGGATTCTTTATTTTTTTACTTTTGAGGTGGTTATCCGACTCTTGCTATTTGGTCGGGTTGTTTCTTTTTGTGTTCGACTTTTGCTTGGTAGTCGATTTTTATTGGTTAAGGTGATGACTTAATCCTGCCTTTTTCTCGCGGTTTTATCTCTTTTATCTCGCGATTTTGGATTCTGGCTTTTTATTGAGCGTGTGCCTTTTCTTTTTAAGCTTCTTTTTTGTTATACGCTAGCTTTTGCAAAGGGATTTTCGGTTGAGGCATAAAATCGGTAACGTCTTACCGAGATACCTTTTCAGTTTGTTCTTTATGAATGCAGGCATGAATGTTTTTTTGTGTTTTTTATTTGTCTTTAAAGTTTTTGTTTTACTTTCGACAAAGTTATATTGGTGCAACTACTTGTGTGTGGATGCTTCTTATGCAATTTGTTTCAGTTGTGGGCATCTAGAAAATGACTGGTACTTCCTTTTTTCCGTTACCCGTGATTATTATTTTTGGCCCTATCTTTTGCCCAGACCGCCCTTTGCGGGTTTTCGATCTAGCGGGCTTGCCTCAATTTTTGCCTGGGTTATCTTGGCGGGCTCTTTTTCTTTTTATGAATGCCCTATCTTTTGCCTAGACTGCCCTTTGCGGGTTTTCGATCTAGCAGGCTGCCCTTATTTTTGCCTAAGATTATCCCAGCAGGCGTCTGTTTATCTTGATCTTTCCCTTTCTTTTATGCTTTTTCATATTACTTGTTCCATGCATGTTCATGTTTCACTAATACAGAGGCATTTTTGCAAGTAGGTAAAGAGAAGAAAGACAATTTTATTGATATAAACAAATGGTTTATTTTTTACATGAGAGTTTTACAAAGGAATTTGTAAGCAGGGCTGGCCGAGGTCGGCTAAGCTGTATAGGCTACAACAATCATCACTACTGCAGAAGGAGCATTCAACGTCGGGTGTAGAAGGCTTTCAACGTCGGTTCTAATGACGTCGTTGAATCAGGCGTCGTTGAATGTCAAAGGATTCTACGTCGGTTCATCATACCCGACGTTGAAAGTGGTAGACATCTACGTCAGTTATTGAACTAACCGACGTTGAAGTCGCTCAAGCGACCCGTGTACTCGCTTGAGCGACGAAGCCTTCAAACCAAAGGGACCCTCGGTTCGTCGTTTCGCTCAAGCGACCGAGTTTTCGCTCAAGCGACCAGACGTCACAACGTCGGTTAATGCAAAGGCGACGTAGAAATGAGTAAATTCTACGTCGCTTATTGGATAACCGACGTTGAAAGTCCTTTATCGCTCAAGCGGCCGGTGTACTCGCTTGAGCGACGAAGCCTTCAAACAAAGGGGCGCTCGGTGCTGTTTCGCTCACGCGACCGACGTTTCGCTCAAGCGAAAGACGTTTCAACGTCGGTTAATGCAATAACCGACGTAGAATATCCATTTTTTTTTTAAATTTTGGTCTGTTTTTGTGCTACCATACACGACCTGCTATATAAATCTCGATCCAGACCGATTTACACAATACATAATATATACACAATACACAATCTCAGCCAGATTCACATAATCACTATATATTTACACAATACACTTACAATCTCGGTCCAACCACATTATGTACATAATACACAAAAATTATCAATCAATCCTATTTTTCCTAACTACTTGCACAAACCTTTTCGCCCATTTGTTTCTAACCATGTCTATTGTATCCATAGGCAAAGGTTCTATATCTTTAAATGCCCGTAAGAAGTTCACAATAATAGAATGGTAAACCCTAAGCAATAAAAATAAAGGAATTGAATATAATAGCAAATGTCAACTTACCTCGTCCCAACTATCCCGAATGCAACCAAAAATGATGAGCCATATCCAATACATTACATAGTAGCCGCACTCGTAGCCTCCATTTTGTTTGTTACACTAAAAATGAGTATATATATTAAAAATAACTATTAAATTTGAACGTAAATTAATAGATAGTATAATATATATAAAGGCTACTTACTTTCATAAAATTCCAATTTGGAGTTGTGCTTTTACTTGTGTGTTTTCCATCTAATGTACTACAAACCTTTAAAGCACTATATATTGAAAATAAGGGGATTAGAAATAGAATAATCAAGATGTTTAGACATAATATAATAAATACTTACTCGTTTACAATATTTTTTAGCTCCATGTCCAGGTTTTCTTCCCAATGAGCGAGAACCAACACACAAGATTCTGCTTTGGACAAATAACTAATAGCCGCTGAGTGGTTTCGTATATACACATGATTAGAATCTATTTAAAAAACTTGTGTAAAACCAGAAGAGGCTGGGATAACTTACGAATGATGGTATGCTCCAAGGTAAATATCTCTTTTAGAGACAGTCATCCAATTCTGGATGTAACCGACAATTTGATCACGCTTATTCCCGAGACTTTTGTATGGATTGAGGCTCGAAGAATCCATACACGTGACCAATGCCCTGCTCCACTATCATTTCGTGCATCATCCTAAAATATGCCAATTTAAGTGAACTTATAGCTTATATATTTACTAAAATGAAAAGAGTCATGAAAGATATGAACTTACAATGTCCAAAATTGTAAAACGACTATATTTAGACATTGATTGCCCATCCCAATCTCTAGGGCATCATTGTGGGAAATGTAGAGGGGGATATTGCTAGAAGCCATCCCAAATAATGTACAATCCCATGGAACTTGGAATGACTGCATATATAATTGTGGGGAAAGAGACAAGAGATCAAAAATGGGATTTGGAGAAGTCTCCACAACTGGTGTCTTCTCCTTAGATGCGGAAGGAGTGGCAATAGCTTTACCCAAGTCTTTTGGCTGCCGAACATCCTACATATTTTATAAAATATAATCATAAACAATAAATCAATTTATTTATGTGTTAGATGTATTATAACCATACATATACATACCTTTGCCATGATTGACCTAACTAAATGTCGGGGCCAACTAATGAAGGTGCGAAGGGCTTGGCCCACTTGTCCGCACCTCTTCGGTGGGGATAGGGACACTAGCCGCAGCGTCAACCACCTTTTCCACCACTACTTTGACCAAGTTAGGATCCAAAGGCACATTGTGGATGGTTGAAGCCCCTTCATGAACTGATCCATGGGCCACTAGCCTTAGACCTTCATCTACCTCAACCCACAAGCCATATCGATCATCCTTTGTGGATTCGGGATGAATAGATGCCACCTCGGGAGTGACCTCGATAGTGGCTTCAGCACTAACTGCCCTTTGTGCTAACTCTTGGACCTACAAATACAGTAAATTCCAATAAGGACTAAGATTTTAGAAACACAAGTCAAGTACCAATCCAATTTGTGGTTGAAAATGCACTCGATGGAGGATGAGCATCGGAAATGAAGTACCCATGGAGGACATACGCGGCAGCTGCTCCCGCACACGTGCGGTGATCGTCTCCTCAAGTCGTGCGGCGATGGCGGGAGTAAACTCTTCCTCCAATTTTGCCACGATGGGCGGTGTCAATTTCTCCGTGAGAGCCATCTCCAAGGCAACAATATCTTCTTGGCTCGGGGATGTGGAGGTGCGGATATCCTGTGATGGTGGTCCAAATAATGTCGGACACCCACACCTTGGCCAACGGCTCGAACACGACCTGGATGTTCCGGTCGTCCAATAGCGGTGGTCAAGATATCCTGACGACCGGAAGGGATGAAAGTTCCCTGTGTACACTTGCTCCTCCAAGGCATCCTACATTATAAAAGTTAATTTTATTAATGAACATGTTACATATAACTAATTCAAACTAAATTAACTTCTTTTACTTACAATCCGAGCAGCAATTTCTCGGGCTTCGAGCGACGTCATGTCACCGAGAAGGCTTTGTGCGCGCCCTCTTCCACTTCTGGTGACGTTTTGGAGGAGATGGTGGAGGAATCTGCTCTTCGCTTAAACCGAGAAGAGGCTAACTCCGACTGTCGAAGTCTACTCTTCTCCTCCATCATCTTCGAGTCAATAAGTCGTACCCCCACGAGACAGAAGGTGGG
Organism: Sphenostylis stenocarpa; assembly: GCA_963425845.1. Classification (NCBI taxonomy): domain Eukaryota; kingdom Viridiplantae; phylum Streptophyta; class Magnoliopsida; order Fabales; family Fabaceae; genus Sphenostylis; species Sphenostylis stenocarpa. The sequence goes on from OY731398.1 coordinate 24,509,491, forward strand.
GGCGACATTCTTCCTCCGAATGTCTTTTGCTTTTTGTCTTCTTTCCTGCAACATAATTGAACACAATATTAGATACACAACTCATTATGAAATATTCAAGTCAATTAAGCCATAAGCTATTACCTCCCACTCTGAACCAGTCCTACTATGTACAAACTTCTTCCAAGTGTCCTCATCTATGCCATATCTTTGGCAAGGGGTTAATCCCTTGCTAACTTTGTCCTCGACATACACCCATTTAGTGGTCAATGTGGACTTGAACTGTCTCCACATTTTTGCTATGGTCGTCATTATCTTCCTCCTCACATCCTCAGAATTAACTAAATCAAAGTGTTCCTACAGATAGCAAACAAGTTTTAGTTAATCAATTGATAATAATGTATAAACAATATAAACAACTAAATACACATACTTACAAGAAGATCTTGCCATAACAAGTTCTTCACAGTTTCCTCCACATGATCCCAAGTAGGATGGAGAATAGATATCTACACAACATAAACAACATAAATATCAACAATATATTTGAAATGAAATTAACTTTGAAATAGAATAAATACCTTCTCTCTAGCTAGTGTACCCAAGTAGCTTCTAAATTGGGTGCTGAAGGGACTCGACACCTTGCCGGTCCTAGGATCAACAGAAACGAGATAACTTCGGCCGGATATGTGTCTAACGGTCAAGCCTTTCAACCGTGTAGATTGTCGACTCCTCTTACCGGAAAATGTCTTTCCGGATGCCCGAGGAGATGGTGGAGGAGATGGTGGAGGAGATGCCATTTACCTGTAATGAAAAAAACATAGAATTATATCAATACACATGCAAAGTCTCCTCAATTACATGTTAAAAAAATAAATAAATAGAAACATAACTTAGATTGTATTAATATTTTCCCATATGCCTTCATCATGGTCATTGCGAGTAGCATGAACAAAGTCCTCTTCCAATTGGGATATAGCAATAGGCAACCGTGGTGAACTTTGAATGTTAATAAAATCATCTAATTCTTCTCCATTCTCATTTGTGACATCAATCATTTTTCCTTTGAGGACAACTGACCACCTATCATTTGATGGATCAGTGACATAAAACACTTGTTTTGCCTGGTATGCCATTATGAAGGGTTCTTCCTTATGACCAATCTTGTTTATATCAATCAAAGTAAATCCCATTTGGTCTCTTTGGACACCAGTATTGCTATCAACCCATTTACATTTAAATAAAGGCACTTTGAATTTAGTATAGTCGACCTCCCAAATCTCCTCAATCACTCCAAAGTAACTAATTGATGCCATGATAGGGTTTTTGTCCTTTGCACTAGAAAAGTGCATAGATGTTGCCTCAATAGATACTCCACTATTCTGGACCGTACTTTTGTCATCTTGTGCCTTCGTATAGAATGAGTATTTGTTAATGTCATACCCTTGCCAAGTTATAACATTATGTCTAGGCCCATGTGCTAGCCATTTCGAGTGTATCGAGGCATTGTCACTTGAAAATATTTTGCTTTGAAACCAATTGATAAAGTTGTTGTTATGCTCTTTCATCAACCACCTTTAACCCATTTTGGGGTTTAGGTCCTTTAACATTGCTTTATGCGCATCTATGTAAGGAATAACCTCTTCTGTATTGTTCAAAATATACAAGTGGGCGGTGGTCAACTCTACATGATCTTTTGTTTGAATTCTAATACCACGAGTTCCCTTACCATTTAGCCTATCATCATGACGATTTCTAGGTACACCCACAGTACGACTCTTGCCAAGTAATCTGAACAAAATTCTATGGCTTCTTCCGCAATATACCACTCAACAATTGAAGCTTCGGGTCTATATGGATTTTTAGAATACCCTTTGAAGATCTTCATGTATCGCTCAATTGGGTACATCCACCTCAAATAAACCGGCCCACAAATTCGTATCTCCCTCACAACATGAACGATTAAGTGAATCATTATATCAAAGAATGATGGAGGAAAATACATCTCCAATTGACATAGCACAACCGTAGCCTCATTTTCCAACTCATCTAGTGATTTTTCATCGATAACCTTGGCACAAATAGAATTGAAGAAAAAACATAGTCGCATAATGGCATGTCTAACATTCTTAGGCAATATGTTACGTATAGCCACGGGTAACAACTGTTGCATCAAAACGTGACAATCATGGGACTTTAATCCTATTAACTTCAGATCTTTCATGGATACAAGACTCTTAATATTTGAAGAGTATCCTTGTGGCACTTTAATACTTGCAAGACAATGACATAAACTACGTTTCTCCTTCTTTGACAAGGTGTGACATGCTGGTGGTAGATATGTTCTATTGCCTTCAGGCCTTGGATGTTATTTAGGACGTATTCCCATCTCACAAAGGTCTTGACGTGCTTTGATCCCATCCTTTGACTTTCCTTGAATGTTTAACAATGTGCCAATGAGACTATCACATACATTCTTCTCCACATGCATAACATCAATACAATGTCGTACTTCTAAATGGCTCCAATATGGAAGATCAAAGAAAATTGATCTCTTCTTCCACATGTTCTTGTAAGAAGACCTTTTTTGGGTCTTTCCAAATGTAATGCTTATGTTCTTCACTCGATCGTAAACTTCTAAACCGAGTCGGTGGTTCTCTCGGCAATTTCATCCTCTTGTATGCCATTAAAAGCTTTCTTTAGTCTACGGTATGGATGGTCATGCGGGAGAAATTTTCTCGTACCTGTTATAAACCGTCTTCTTTCCATGTTTCAATTGTATATAACTGGTCTCTTCTTCACAAATAGGACAAGCATAATGCCCCTTCACACTATACCCACTCAAGTTTCCATAGGCAGGGAAGTCATTAATGGTGCAAAATAACATTGCATGCAACTTGAACTTCTGCTGCTGATACCCATCAAATGCATCTACTCCTTCCTCCCATAATAGTGTTAAGTCTTCTATCAAAGGACTCAAATACACATCTATGTCATTTCCTGGCTGTCTTGGACCTGAAATCATCATACACAACATGACATATTTGCGCTTCATGCATAACCATGGTGGAAGATTGTAAATCATCAATAAAACGGGCCATGAACTATGGTTACTACTTAAATTTCCAAAAGGATTCATCCCATCTGTTGCTAATCCAAGTCTAAGGTTTCTTGCATCACTACCAAAACTTGGAAATAGACGGTCAAAATTCTTCCATTGGGGAGAGTCAGATGGATGCCGCATTTGCCCATCACATGTTTTTCTCTTTGAATGCCAAATTAAATTTTCGAGCATCTTCGTGAGCGTACAACCGCCTAAATCTTGGAATAATTGGAAGATACCATAAAACTTTTGCAGGAGGACGTTTTTTACCACTCTCCTGACTACAATCATCACCATCCTTCGCTTTGTAACGTGATACACCACATGTTGGACATTGGTCTAAAGATGAGAATTCTTTCCTATATAACACACAATCATTAGGGCAAGCATGTATCTTCCTATATTCTAAACCCATCGGACATAGTATCTTCTTCGCTTCATACATACGGTCCGGCAAGGTGTTATTGTCTGGGAGCATCTCCTTCAAAAGTTGGAGTAATTCATTAAAACTTGTATCACTCCAACCAAATTTGGCTTTTAGATTGACCAATCTTAACACAGATGACAACCGTGTGAAAGTTGTACATCCGGGATACAAAGGTGTCTCTGAATCGGTCCTCAATGTATCATATATAGATGCATGTGCTTCAAGAAACCTCTCTTGACCCACATCACAAAGCATGTCCTCTATTCGATCTTCGCAGGTTACATCATCCTCAATAGTTTGTGATACTGTTGGAATATGAACCACTTCACCGTGCCATGTCCATATTGTGTAATTCTTCATCATCCCATCGCAAATAAGATGCTCCTGCGTTGTGTCCATCTCTTGTACTCTGCCATTTACACAATTAACGCATGGGCAGTAGATTTTTCCATTCATTTTGGGAGCATTTTGTTCGGCAAATTTCAAAAAGGAGTCAACTCCATTCTCATACTCTTCTGACATACGACTTGCATTGACCCAAGTTCGATCCATCTAACTACATAAGAAGGCTTGCCTAGATATTCAAGGTTTATTAGAAAAGGTTTAACAAAACAATACAAAAAAAACGTGTACATTGCCTAACAATGCTCTAAAAAAAACGAGAGGCATAAAGGACATTCAACATCGGTTATTAAAAACCCGACGTGGATAACGCTTTCGACGTCGGGTAAATCATATAACCGACGTTGATTTTGGGAATTCAACGTCGGTTATACATAACCGACATTAAATTTAAACATTTAACGTCGGTTATTATGTGTAGACCCCAAATCTTGCCCGGGCTCCAAATAAAGTCAGAAGATCCCCTATTCGAGGACGCCCGAAGCCTAACAAGCCACTAGGAGAGACTATTAGGCTCCCTTACCAAGATGGGAAGGTTTTTTGGCCCAAAATAAAGTTTCTCGCGTGGAAGGGGACTCCCGGGTCAAGTCTCGCTCAAGCGAGTACGTCCGCCGCTTGAGCGACAGGTGCCGCAATCAAAGGGGACTTCCAGGTCGAATCTCGCTCAAGCGACTGGTGTACTCGCTTGAGCGACGGATGCTGCCATCAAAGGGGACTTCCAGGTCGAATCTCGCTCAAGCGACTGGTGTACTCGCTTGAGCGACGGATGCTGCCACCAAAGGGGACTTCCGGGTCGAGTCTCGCTCAAGCGACCGATGTACTCACATGTACTCGCTTGAGCGAAAGATGCTCCAACGAGACCGGGGTCTCGTTCACCCAGACTGAGGTCTCGTTACCAACGAAAACGAGACCGGGGTCTCGTTCACCCAGACCGGGGTCTCGTTGCCAACGAAAACGAGACCGGGGTCTCGTTCACCCAGACCGGGGTCTCGTTGCCAACGAAAACGAGACCGGGGTCTCGTTCACCCAGACCGGGGTCTCGTTGACGACGAAAACGAGACCGGGTTCTCGTTCACCCAGACCGGTGTCTCGTTGCTTATGCAAAACGAGACGACGGTCTCGTTGTACGAGACGGCGGTCTCGTTGCTTCGTCAAACGAGACGGCGGTCTCGTTGTGCGAGACGGCGGTCTCGCTTCGTCGAGCGAGACCGGCGGTCTCGCCACCTGACAGCGCGGAAACCTATAAATAGGGGCTCTCCCCCCCTCATTTCCACACACCACAGCTGCATAGCTCTCCCTTCTCTCTAAAACTTCTCTCTAGAATCCCTCCGACGCATTTCCGAAGTTTCTGAGTGTTTTCAAGAGTGATTTTCGGCGTTCGAGAGGTTTCCGACGTCTTGTAGAGCGAAGGGCTGCCATAAAGCACCCTAATTTTCCAGAGAATTAATATAAAAAGCGTGCTTCGGAGGTTCAAATTCTCTCTTTCCACCTTTACCGTTTTTATCTTAAATTATGCAGTAGACAGTAGGGCCATGTAGTCACACTTTTAAATTCCGCAAAATAAAAAGGGCAAAAGTGCGTTTTTCTAGTTTATCAATAAAAATAAGCCGGCCTATCATAGGGAACCCGAAAGGGGCGTCGCAAAGGGACTAATACTCCTTTTGCACGTAACCAACTCCCTTACCCAACTCTGGTTCTAATGACCAAAGTTGGTTTTCGAAAACCAACGCCTTTTTAAACCCCTTTTCCGATGTTTATGGTAAAAATATCGGTGGCGACTCCATAGAACCCAAAATAAATAAGTCCTTGGATTAGCCCGGTTATCGGACAGCCCAAGGACACTTTTCGAAAACCTCGTCTCTAGGTTAGCCCGGTTATCGGACAACCTGAAGACGTTGTACCCACCAATAAAAAACGTGAAAATCAAGAGGGTCGATAAAACCATCGCGTCGCTCCGACCGCCTCGTTTTGACGGCGGCGACAGATGGCGACTCCACTGGGGAAGCTTAGAGAGTTAATCCCATTTAGTGATGGGCCGGCTTAAATAATAAATAAACCAAGAAAATAACACTTTTTGCCCTTAACTTGTATTTATAACATGCTTTATTGATTGGCTTTCAATAAACTGTTGTTTGTTTATACTTACGCAATTGATTGAAATACAAATTGCACACAAACCCTTGCACACTACAGTTCCTCCTATACCCGGGGGCAAGTGAGATAACCATAGGGAGTGGGTGGCAGGTACGGTTCGCTGCAGTTAGGGCCTTGTGCCCACCAGTGTGATCGGAAACCACCACTCAAGGTGATAACCTTCCTCTTTTGGCAACAAGACCGACTCTGGCCTTAGTGTTGAGCATGGTCGGACGGCTGGAGAGTGGGGACCCTATAATGGGGGCACCTTGAGGGCCTTAGCCTGGTGAGAACAGCTAGAACCTACCCTAAACCAACGCACTTTTCTGCAGGAAAACCCTACCTCGTGATAAAAACATAATCTCGCCGGTTCGGGGATGATCGAATTGTGTGTGCATATGTTTGTTGCATTTGTATGTTGCATAGCATAAATAAACAACAGAACAAAATCACAAAAATGTTTCATAAATAAACACCCTTATCTCGGACAGTCTGCCTTTTAGCTAGCCTGGTTTCAGGTTCTTTGTAAGCTAAGTAGCCACGCAGTTCCGACAGAAGAGATAAGGGACGATAAATATTCTTTCATAAAGCCATATTTTTATCTCGGACAGTCTGCCTTTTAGCTAGCCTGGTTTCAGGTTCTTTGCAAGCTAAGTAGCCACGCAGTTCCGACAAAAGAGATAAAAGGCTATAAAATAAACAAATAACAATAAAATACAAAAAAATCATTTTTTTTAAAAAAATTCACAAATAAGACCTGGTTCAAAACATTGTATTCATGAAACATTCATATAGATAGTTTATTCTTCCAAAAAAATAAATGCAAATACCATACATCATGTAGAAGAAAAAACATGATAAAATAGCGAAATAAACACTCACATTCATACAATAAACATCATCTTCATCAAATCATACATTTTGGTTTTAGAAGATGGAGGGGTCAAGTAGACAAGTGGGAAAGGTGGACATTCTCCGAAACCATACTGAGAAGCTAGAGCGGCTCGAGTGCAACAATGCCCCCGGAGGTCCAAACAGAATTTGAAAAATCCTATGGACGGATTTTGGACCTTCCGAAAATCGGTGTCGACCAAGTCTTTCTCGAGGTACTTGGTTCACTTCCGGAACTCAAGTTTACGATGTTTTGAATTTCCACGGTTCGACATGGTGCCTACCCTAGAGGAGTATGAAATTATGTTAAAATGGCCCAAATCGAGTGGGGTCCATATCCGCCACGAAGCATATACTCCTGCAGCACCGGTCGTTGCCCTTATCCATCCGCCATACCGACAAAGTACCCACGATGGGAAGGGGAAACACCCAGGGGTGGAAAGTAGCAATGTTAGAAGACCACCTGTCCTACTCAGTCGAAAGGGCGAGTGGGCTGCCTTCAACAAAACCCCGGCGCTATTAATCTTCGGGACAATCCCGTTCCCCTTCCAACTTGACACAGTTGACCACGCCGTCATGGACGCTTTCTTTGCACGGGACCTGAACTCAAAGAGTCCCTTGCCCGCCATTCTTGCCGACACCTTGCTTTCGGTAGACTTCGCCGTCGAAGCAAGGAAGAACACTTCGCCGTTGCTCTTCGCTACTTTATGTGTGGAGCGTCACGCACCTCTATGCCTCCAGTCACATGGGGATATTCCCAGACCCCTTGAGAAGCTTCTCCAAGATCCCCCTCCAACGACGCTCGACCATAGAATGGAGGGATGAGTTAGAACAGAAGGATGCCAACAGCATATCTTGGGTCTGCCCTTGGTTCCGACCCGGCCCAGTTCTCGTCAGATGCGGGAACCATCCGAATGTACCCTTGATAGGACTCAGGGGTTGCATAGCCTACTCACCTAAAGTAGCTATAAGGCAACTTATGAGGACTCAAACTACCATCTCCCGAGGGGAGCTCGGAGGATTGTGCTTCTTTGGAGACCCATGCACAATGGCCAACTCATTGACTATGAGGAAAGCATGGGAGAAGCCAGTTTACATGGGAGACAGAGAGCTAGGAAAGGCTCGGGTAGCTGTCACCAGTGATTATGAGGCATGGAGGAGAAGAAGAGAGATGGCCCGACCATCCACCACACCCGCTCCATTCGCCAACAACGAAGAGCTTCAGGCACAAGTCAATGCCTTGACCCGGAGGGTAGAGATAATGGGAGCCCGGATACGGTCCCTTGAGGAAAAAGAACAGGCCTCTCGTCCTCATGATTGATGGTCCGCAAAGGCAAGGCAGGAAAAAGGATCATGAAATAGAACGCCTCAAGGACCAATGTGTCGACGCCAACGAACAAGCTATTCGAGCGTCCAAATCGCCGGAACCAACTCGGATAGCCAAGCTGCAAGAGATAACGCCAAAACGAGCACACCTTGAGGCGGAAGCAGCTCAACAAGCTCAAACGATCAAGGAATTATCAGAACAACTCCTCCAAGCTCGGCTAGACCTCCGCCAAGAGCGAGAGAATAACAGAAAACTCAGCCGAGGTATTTATGAGCTGCGCATTAAAGAGAAAAGCGGGCTAGCTCAATATGACCAAGTGCTACAAGAAAAGGACAGAGCTGTCGCAAGGCTCGATGAACTAGAAGCCTTGGTCATACATCAAGAGGCGAAGATCAAGGACGCTCAACAATACGGCGAAGAAATGAGCCAAGCGATCCATAAACAAAGCGAAGCGCTCGCTCAACACGTCCGGGAAGCCGAAAAGAATTACAAAGAAAACAAGACCCGCTTGTGGGTTTCTTTAGGCTTTTACGCTTTTGTCAAAAGACGCTTCGTAGTATGGAATAGGAGAATGTACACCTCCCACTGAATTAATGAAGTCTTTTCTTTATTCAACATTTGTCTACTTGCATACATACATTTGCATATTTAATTTCCCCTCCTTCACACTTAATAAATAAGATAATAAAAAGGAAGGATTAACTAACACGTCTTCCAACTCGGAAGAATGGAGAGAAAGCCACTCCTAATAAAGCTCACCCCAACGGTCGAATCACCGCAAGAGGAAAGTAAACCTCGGCCGTTGGTCCTCAAAAATAAAGAAGAGGGGGCAAGGACACCGGTGCGACTTTTTATGCCACGTCCTTTTCCCTACGAATCGAGATAAAGGCTGTACCGTGGAGATATGGGGAATCTTCACCAATGAAAGAAGAAATAACAAACATAGCTAGGCATTGGGGGAGCAACTAGAAGTGGAAGAATCTACTCCCCCAAGGACACACAAGAAGATGTCCCCCAAAATAAAGGAAAAAATAAAAGGACCAGAAGAAGAAAAAGAAGATAAAGAATCCAAGGAGGAGACAAAGGAATTACTTCAATTTATAAGACAAAGCGAGTATTCCATTATTGACCGACTCAATCGCACACCTGCAAAAATCACATTGTTATCCTTGATAATGAGCTCGAGAACCACACCGAAATGCCCTGCTGAAGGTCTTGAGTGAGGCGCACGTACCTCACACCATATCCCAAGAGAAGGTCGAGAGGATCGTCGGTCACATTACGGCGAGCGATCACCTCGCCTTCACGGAGGAAGAACTCCCTCTTGAAGGGTCAAAACACAACAAGCCCTTGCATATCTCGGTCAAATGCAAGGAATACCTCATCGCCAAAGTTCTTGTGGATAACGGGTCATCCACTGAACGTAATGCCAAAATGCACCTTGGATAAGTTAACCATCCGGGGGGCCGTCTACGCCCAAGTAACACCATCGTTCGAGCCTTCGACGGATCAAAGCGAGAAGTAGTGGGAGAAATTAATTTGCCAATCCAGATTGGACCCACTATCTTTGACATCGATTTCCATGTAATGGACATAGCTCCGAGCATATAGTTGTCTCCTCGGTAGGCCTTGGATTCATGACGCTAAGGCAATACCTTCGACGCTCCACCAAAAAGTCAAATTCATAGTGGAGGATAAAGCTGGTCACGGTCCAAGCGAGAAGACGATATCTTGATCGGTGGACCATCCACCCAACCCTATGTGGATGCGGCCGAAGAGGCACTTGAAACATCCTTTCAAGCGCTCGAAATTGCCAACATAGAGCGACTTCCCGGGAACACCAAAGTAGCCGTATGATGTTGAAACATGGCTACCATCCGGCCAAGGGCTGGGGGCAGATTCCCAAGGAATGAGGGAACCCCGGAATTCAAGGATAATCCTCACAAGTATGGCCTAGGATATAACCCATTCAAGGGTCGAGCGGGAAGAATAAAGGGAAGTCCCCTCTCCGCACACTCAAGCAAATTTTCCGAAGTGGAGGAGTGCGGGCGTCAAGAGCCACTCTAGTCATTAGGAAACCTTTTTCTTTGTTTAAGGGATGTAAACCCTATGATTGTTAGAGACTATCCCCCGGGCGAGCCCGACCCACAGGCATTTCGGGGCACATATTCCTTCATTAATTAATAAAGAATGATTCTTTCTATCTGCTTCTCTTCTTTCTACTTTTGACTAGACCACATAAATAACCCTGTCTAAGCAAACATGACAAGAAAAAAAGAATAAGAAGCGCTCCCAAATAATCAAAACTTCATCATTACTATCATCATCAAGTTAGGCGATTAGAAGCACGTAAAAATAAGACTTCACTTAAGCCATAAAGAAAGTCACGCTTCGCCAATACTGTGAACAAAAGAATAACAAAAAAAAAAAAAAAAAAAAGAGAAAAAGCCCGGAGAAGCCAAAGGCCAAAGAAAAGGGCAAAATTACCCGTAGGAAACCCACTAAGGGGGCTACACAAAAGTTAGGGTCAACCCGGTAGGATACCCGAACAACAATAAAGGGTAGCCTAGGCAAAAGTTAGGGTTACAAATAAAGGTCCGCTAGGATTTCTCCAAAATTTTACAAGAGAGTAAACCTAGACAAAAGTTAGGGCCGACACACGGTATCCTAGTTTGAAAACCCAAAGGGCGATCTAGGGAAATCAACCAGCTATCCAAAAAAAAACGATGGAAATAAAACCAAAGAGCGCAAATAAAAAAAAAAAAAAAAAAAAAAAAAAGAGAAAAAGGGAAAATGTTTGCTTAGACAAAGCTTAAACACTCGGGCTTAACCCTTTTGCCGACCATTCTTACAAATTCTTTATCAATAAAAATCAACCCTCTAAAACACAAACCATTGAGTTTTACCTCATCTTACTTCTTTTCTCTTGACCCTCACAACAATATTCTAATAATTAATTTGGGAATATGGAGGCGTATAGTCAACAAGAGGATTGAAACCCCTAAAACAAGGAAAGAGGGACACTACACAACGAAAAGTGCTCTACCAAAAGAAACAAAGAAACAAAAAGAGAAAAATAGAGAAAGAAAAATAGAAGGAAAGAAAGAAAGAGATTATCCTTCGGTCACAAAAACCGGCATGGTACAGCCCAAAAGACAAACGCGACAAATCAAAGGGCTTTCAAGCACAACAAGGCATGTCGGTTAAATCCTTCCGAAAACTTAATCAAAATAGGCATTATAGGACATCAAAACATAAAAAAACATTGCATGCATAAAATGTTTTTAGACCAGGTCCTATTACTCCTTTCAAAAAATAACAAAAAAAGCATTAAAAATACAAAAAAGAAAATTTTCTCTTCAGCGAAACGAGACCGCCGTCTCGTTGCACGAGCCGCCAGTCTCGTTGATGGCGAAAGCGAGAACGCCGTCTCGTTGCACGAGACCGCCGGTCTCGTTGTCGGCAAAAATGAGAACGCCGTCTCGTTACACGAGAACGCCGTCTCGTTTACCCGCGAACGAGAACGCAGTCTCGTTGCACCAGGACCGCCATCTCGTTGTCGGCGAGACGGGAACGCCGTCTCGTTGCACGAGAACGCCGTCTCGTTCCCGAAGACAAACGAGACCGCCGTCTCATCCACCCGGACGGCGGTCTCGATCCGGAAAATCTCCCTATAAATAGGGGCGCGGCTTTGGGCTTCCTCACACCTCATTTTGACCCCGGAACTTCCTCTCCCTCAACTCTTGCACTCCCAAGCCCCCTCCGATCAATATGTTTGGAAGAAGTGCTTCTAGGAAGAGAAGGGGCACTGCTGGTGCTAGTAGTTCCGCGAGCACCGCCATCTCGGGACCCTTCCCGGCTTGCACCACAACACCGGGCCCGTCTTGAGAACATCCGGACCTACCAATGGCACCCCATGCTCAAGCTAGATTTCAACATCTCGGCCGAGTTCGGATGGGAAGACGACGTCCGGGCCTATCTAGACGGCATTGGATGGGGATTCTGTTGCACCCACCACCGAGCACATGTGTACTCGCGGGCGGTCTTGGAATTCTTAGCCTCTGTCTCCTACTACGAGAGTCCCTCCACTGTCCCGGGCCTACCACCCACTCGGATGGTAACCTACTTTATGAATGGGCGATGCAGAACTTCTACCCTCGGAGAATTCAATGTGGACATCGGGTTCATCCGGCCCAGGAAGCCATGAGCCGGGAGTATCGTGACGCCTGTCCGCTCACGGCCTGCCCACCTTCTCTGCCGCTGAAATGTGGCGAGAGCTCACGGGAGCCACCACGCGCCTACTGCCGATGAGGGGATCTGCACTTCCCCCGGCACTCGCATCCGCCACAAGGCTGGCGGGGAACTATACATGCGAGGAAAGAAAGTCAAGGCAAGGTGTCCCTTCACGACCTCTTCATACTATCTTGCATGAGCCAAAGGCGACGCCGCAACCACAGGTACTTCTTCCCGAGAGCCCTCGGAGACTTCGGGAACAGATCGTGGGGAGCGTCCTCGTTGCTCCCCTCATTACCCCCTAGCGAGAAAAGATTGGGTGTCCGGACGGGAAGAACTAACCCACGACCCGCGTCCCGAGTCCATCGGCGGGACGATCTTGGTCGGCATGGGAATGCTGATCCGTAGCGGGAACCAGTGGCTCTCCACCCCACCCTGGATTTTGCCTTAGAACTCCATGATGTGATGCGAGTCGCGCCCACATCCCCGATTCCCAGCGACGCAGCAGCAAGCAACGACATCGCAGCAGCCGCCCGGTATTCGGACGACTTTGTCGGCGTGCACCTCCACATGGACGACCTGTGCCGACAGCTCGACGGCATGACTCGTAAGACAAGAACGAGGCGTCCCGAGGCGTGAACAGCTAATCCAAACGAGTGGAACAATTGTCACAAAGGCAAGAGGCCTTTGACACTCGGCCAGGGGAGATGTACCAGTACCAACAAAGCATGCGCCAAGGCTGGGCAACTTTTCGACGGAGGTACGAGGATGAAGTCCTAGAGCAAGAAGACTTCGGATATCACATGTACCGGCACTACCCTCCCCGGGGATCGAGTCCGGAGGATAGCCCCTAGGGATAGTAGTTCCAAAAAATAGATGTAATAAAATTTCCTCATGAATAAAATTTTATTTCGTGCATCTTTTTGCCATCCTTTCCAAAAGTCAGCATAGTAAAAACAAAACAAAAAACTAAGAGTAAAAAAGACGTATGCTCAAGGAAAAAGCCAAAACCCTAAGATCGCAAGCAAAAAAGAGATAAAACCGCGAGAAAAAGGCAGGGTTAAACCATCGCACCAACCAATAAAAACTCAACCACCAAACAAAAAACAAAACCAAGATCCATCCAATCAACCAGCCAGGATTGGATGATCATTACCAAAAAGAACAAGAACAAAGGACCACCGGCAATCAGCAAAGCCCGATTGATCACCAACAAAATCCCCGGCGTCACCCGGATGACTATTTAAGAAATCCGAAAAGCAGTCAAATCAACACAAGCAGCACTCTCCAGAGAGCTGCGCTTGATCTGCGCCCGAGCCAGATCAGTAAGTCGCATTACCACCCTGATGGGGGGTTCATACCCATCCGGTCCCGCACAACGGACTGTACCACCCTGATGGGGGGTTCATACCCATCCGGTCCCGCACAACGGACTGTACCACCCTGATGGGGGGCTCGTACCCATCCGAGTCCCGCACAACGGATCGCAACTACCGGCTGATGAGGGGTTTATACTCATCAACCGAAGGATCGGCTACGTCGGGAGTAGTATCCGGAGGTTCTACCACGTGTCCATCGAAAGGATCGGCTACGTCGAAGTAGTATCCCGGAAGTGCACGAACACAAAAATCATTCCCCGGAGAGTCGGCGCATGAGCGACCCGAGCGATAAGCCGCCATCACCACCGGTCCTACGCGGTGGACGCGCGCCGGCAGATAGGGGGTTTATACCTATCAACCAACACACGAGAAGCGCCTTGCCGGCGCATGGGCCACCTGAACCGTAAGCCGCCATTACCATCCCGATGGGGGCTCGTACCCATCCGAGTCCGCACTAACGGATCGCAACTACCGGCTCGATGGGGGGTTTATGCTCATCAGCCGAAGGATCGGCTACGTCGAAGTAGTATCCGGAGGTTCTATCACGAGTTCACCAAAAGGATCGGCTACGTCGAAGTAGTATCTCGGAGGCACACGACCACAACATTTCCCCGGAGGATCGTCCGCCACAAGACAGGACATCCGAAAGGCAACCAGGCAAGAGGGTCAACTCCTTTACCCTCCAGTCGATCTTCCCGACAACGAAGGCCGCGATCGACTCGGATGGGTAAAGGGCGGCGCTGTAGACCCCAAATCTTGCCGGGCTCCAAATAAAGTCGGAAGATCCCCTATTCGAGGACGCCCGAAGCCTAACAAGCCACTAGGAGAGACTATTAGGCTCCCGTACCAAGATGGGAAGGTTTTTTGGCCCAAAATAAAGTTTCTCGCGTGGAAGGGGACTCCCGGGTCAAGTCTCGCTCAAGCGAGTACGTCCGCCGCTTGAGCGACAGGTGCCGCAATCAAAGGGGACTTCCAGGTCGAATCTCGCTCAAGCGACTGGTGTACTCGCTTGAGCGACGGATGCTGCCATCAAAGGGGACTTCCAGGTCGAATCTCGCTCAAGCGACTGGTGTACTCGCTTGAGCGAAGGATGCTGCCACCAAAGGGGACTTCCGGGTCGAGTCTCGCTCAAGCGACCTATGTACTCACATGTACTCGCTTGAGCGAAAGATGCTCCAACGAGACCGGGGTCTCGTTCACCCGGACCGAGGTCTCGTTACCAACGAAAACGAGACCGGGTCTCGTTCACCCGACCGGGTCTCGTTGCCAACGAAACGAGACCGGGGTCTCGTTCACCCGGACCGGGGTCTCGTTGCCAACGAAACGAGGCCGGGGTCTCGTTCACCCGAGGCCGGGGTCTCGTTGACGACGAAAGCGAGGCCGGGTTCTCGTTCACCCGGGCCGGTGTCTCGTTGCTTATGCAAAACGAGACGGCGGTCTCGTTGTACGAGACGGCGGTCTCGTTGCTTCTGTCAAACGAGACGGCGGTCTCGTTGTGCGAGACGGCGGTCTCGTTTCTGTCAGACGAGACCGGCGGTCTCGCCACCTGACAGCGCGAAAACCTATAAATAGGGGCTCTCCCCCTCATTTCCACACACCACAGCTGCATAGCTCTCCCTTCTCTCTAAAACTTCTCTCTAGAATCCCTCCGACGCATTTCGGAGTTTCGAGTGTTTTCAAGAGTGATTTTCGGCGTTCGAGAGGTTTCCGACGTCTTGTAGAGCGAAGGGCTGCCATAAAGCACCCTATTTTTCCGGAGAATTAATATAAAAGCGTGCTTCGGAGGTTCAAATTCTCTCTTTCCACCTTTACCATTTTTATCTTAAATTATGCGAGTAGACAGTAGGGCCATGTAGTCACACTTTTAAATTCCGCGGAATAAAAAGGGCAAAAGTGCGTTTTTCTAGTTTATCAATAAAAATAAGCCGGCCTATCATAGGGAACCCGAAAGGGCGTCGCAAAGGGACTAATACTCCTTTTGCACGTAACCAACTCCCTTACCCAACTCTGGTTCTAATGACCAAAGTTGGTTTTCGAAAACCAACGCCTTTTTAAACCCCTTTTCCGATGTTTATGGTAAAAATATCGGTGGCGACTCCATAGAACCCAAAATAAATAAGTCCTTGGATTAGCCCGGTTATCGGACAGCCCAAGGACACTTTTCGAAAACCTCGTCTCTAGGTTAGCCCGGTTATCGGACAACCTGAAGACGTTGTACCCACCAATAAAAAACGCGAAAATCAAGAGGGTCGATAAAACCATCGCGTCGCTCCGACCGCCTCGTTTTGACGGCGGCGACATTATGTAACCGACGTTAAATTTTGCCTCATGTCGTGATAGCCTCATCTATTTTAATCGATTGAAACGAGATTTAATCGATTAAAATAGTTCTGATCGGTCATAACTGGATTCTGATCGATCATCCTGACCCTTTAAGAGATTTTAATCGATTGAAACGTGTTTTTAATCGATTGAAAAAATTCTGATCGCTCATAATTAAAATCTGATCGATCACATTTGATTCTGATCGGTCATATTTGTATTCTGATCGGTCATAATGAGTTCAGAAGGGTTTTCAACGTCGGGTGAGGGCATAACCAACGTCGAAAGCCTACTTTTCCACGTCATGCATGCTAAAATGACGTAGAATGTGTCAAAATTCGACTTTCGACGTCGGTTGTTGACCAACCGACGTTGAAAGCATGTTCAACGTCGGCTAAGATGTAACCGACGTTAAACAGCGACGTTGAAAGTATATTTTCTAGTAGTGCATGCCCATGATTTTTGTTTCTCTGTTTTCCCTGGTTGCTTCAATTGAGATGCTCAAACCCGGAGTGAAGACTATGCGAATACTGTTTGCTTTTGTGGCGGTATTACCTCAGTTGCCTTTGCGGTTTTCAGCTAAGGTAATCATTGCTCTCTTTTTTTTTTTTTTTTTTTTGTTTTTTTTTTTTTTTTTTTTCACCTCTAATTTTTGCCTAGGACGTATCCTAGCGAGGAATATAGACCCTATCTTTTGCCCAGGATGCTCTTTGCGAGTTTTCATCCTGACGGGTCATGAGCAATGTCTTTAGGCGTAGTATTTCTTTACCGCATCTGAGTTGACGGGATGTCGAAGCTCTTCTCCGTCCATGTTGGTGAGGATAAGGGCTCCTCCTGAGAAGGCTCGTTTGACTACGAATGGTCCTTCGTAGTTGGCTGTCCATTTCCCGATTTTGTCTTTCTGTGCTGGGAGTAGTTTCTTTACCACTAAATCTCCCTCTTGGAAGGTGCGGGGATTAACCTTCTTGTCATAGGCTTTCTTGATCTTTCTTTGATAAGCTTGCCCCCGGCATATGGCGTCCAGCCTTTTTTCTTCAATTAGGTTTAGCTGATCATAGCGGTTTTGGATCCATTCGGCTTCTGTTAGTTTGGCCTCCATAATGACTCTTAGGGAGGGTATTTCAACCTCTACTGGTAGTACGGCCTCCATTCCGTATACGAGGGAAAATGGAGTAGCCCCTGTGGAGGTCCGTACTGATGTTCGGTAGCCATGTAGGGCAAAGGGGAGCATCTCATGCCAATCTTTATAGGTTACCACCATTTTCTGGATGATTTTCTTGATATTCTTATTGGCTGCTTCCACTGCACCATTCATCTTTGGTCGGTATGGAGAGGAATTGTGGTGTTGGATTTTGAAGTCCTGACAGAGTTCCTTCATCATCTTATTATTGAGGTTGGTCCCATTATCAGTAATGAGCTTATGAGGGACGCCGTACCGACATATAATGTTTTTCTTGATGAAGGTGGTCACCACTTTCCGAGTTACATGCGCGTATGATGCTGCCTCAACCCACTTGGTGAAATAGTCGATTGCCACCAATATGAAGCGATGACCGTTGGACGCTTTGGGTTCGATGGGTCCGATGACATCCATGCCCCACATAGAGAATGGCCATGGTGTAGCCAAGTTACTGAGAGGTGCGGGCAGCACATGAATGTTATCGGCGTATACTTGGCATTTATGACATTTCTTGGCATATTGGTGACAATCAGCTTCCATCGTGGACCAATAGTACCCTGCCCTAAGGATTTTCTTTGCCATGACATACCCGGGTGCGTGGCTTCCGAAAGTCCCCGTGTGAATTTCTTTTATCAAGGTTTGGGCCTCTTCTTGGTCTACACACCTTAAAAGGGTGGAATCGAGACTTTTCTTGTATAGGGTCCCTTCAATCAATGTGAACCCTACTGCCCTTTTTCGAATGGTCCGCTTATCATTGTCACTTATTCCTTCCGGATATTCTCCCTTCATGAGGTACTGTTTGATGTCATGGTACCAGGGATTTTGGTCGCGCTCGCCGTTTACTGCCATACAGAAAGCTTGTTTGTCATGTAGCTTAATTTGGATAATGGGCATCTCATGTTCTTGGCCCAGAGCAAACATGGACGATAAAGTGGCGAGGGCGTCAGCAAATTGGTTATCCTCCCTAGGAATATACTGGAAGGTGACGTTTTCCATTCTTGAGACCAAATCACGGATATACTCTAGGTATGGGATTAATTTGGAGTTTCGGGTTTCCCATTCACCTTTAAGTTGGTAGATGACAAGGGATGAATCACCGAATATTTTGAGCTTAGTAACCCCATGATCTAAAGCTGCTTGGACTCCCAATGCGCATGCTTCATATTCGGCCATGTTGTTGGTACAATCAAAATTTAGCCTGGCCGTTACAGGGATGTGTTTCCTTTTGGGGGATATCAAAATTGCTCCTATCCCGTGTCCAAGCATGTTTGAAGCTCCATCAAAAAACATGGTCCATGCTTCTTCTTTGGTCTCTTCGTGTTCGATGTGCATGATGTGCTCATCGGGAAAATCGTCTTGCAGGGACTGATATTCGTTGGTTGGTCCATGGGCTAAATAGTCTGCCAGGGGGCTTCCTTTAATAGCTTTTTGGGTGACATGGATGATATCGAATTCCGAGAGGAGTACTTGCCACCTAGCTATTCTTCCGGTCAGAATGGGTTTCTCAAAGAGGTATTTGATTGGGTCCATTTTGGAGACCAACCACGTTGTATGTCATGCCATATATTGACGAAGACGCTGAGTGACCCACACCAGTGCGCAACAGGTTTTTTCAAATGGTGTATAACGGGTTTCGTAGTCTAAGAATTTTTTACTAAGATAATAGATGGCTCGCTCTTTCTTCCCAGTTTCGTCTTGTTGACCGAGCACGCATCCCATTGACTCTTCGAGGATCGATAGATATAGGATCAGAGGTCTCCCTTCAACGGGTGGTACCAACACTGGCGGATTGGTTAAACATGTTTTGATTTTGTCAAATGCTTGTTGGCATTCTTCATTCCATACCGTCGGTTGATTTTTGCGCAACAGCTTAAAGATGGGTATACACTTGTCCGTCAATTGTGCAATGAAGCGGGCAATGTAGTTAATTCGGCCCAGAAAACCTCTGACCTCCTTTTCCGTGCTTGGTGGAGGCATTTCCAAGATTGCCTTGGTTTTGTCGGGGTCCACCTTGATTCCTCTTTCACTGACAATGAACCCTAGGAGTTTTCCTGATCGTACTCCGAAAGTACATTTTGCCGGGTTTAGCTTAAGTTGATATTTCCGAAGTCGATCAAAGAGCTTCTTGAGATAATGAATATGGTCCATCTCGTCTTTGGACTTGGCAATCATGTCATCCACATACACCTCTATTTCCTTGTGGATCATATCGTGGAACAATGTGACCATAGCCCTCTGATAAGTAGCCCCTGCATTCTTGAGTCCGAAAGGCATTACTCGGTAGCAAAAGGTGCCCCATGGTGTAATGAAAGAGGTTTTTTCTGTTAGAAAAGTAGTTTTAAATCAAGAGGGGGGGTGAATTGATTTTTGAAAGTTTTTCGCAATACACAGATTATCTAATTCGAAAATTAAGTTTCTAAAAATCTTTTTGAATTACCAAGCAATCAAACAATATAAGCGCAGCAACTGAAATTAAAGAGAGAAAGGTTAGGAAAGATTTCACCGGTAATTTTATACTTGGTTCACCCAATACCAGGGCTACGTCCAGTCTCCAGCCAAATTCCAGCTGGGTTCCACTAGAATAGATGTTTTACGAGACTCACCCTCTTACACCTATTCTAACTCTCCACCAAGAACCAAATTCCAGCTCTTGGAAACCTCTGCAACCAAATTCCAGCCGCGAGAGAAACCAAGTGCCCAAATTCCGGGCACCACACACAAGAACCAAATTCCAGCTCTTGCTTACAACCTTTCCACCAAGAACCAAATTCCAGTTCTTGGCAACTTTCTACAACAACTGCAGAAAACTTGTACCCAAATTCCAGGTACAAAACAAGTACAAATGAATGAATAGAAATTGAAAAGAAGAAACAAAGAAAGCTCAAACCGGATTACACCAATCCACGATCAGTTTCTTCTTCAAAGAAATGCAAAGTGCCTCAAGAAAGATTTCAAAAGAAGTTCACAAAAACAGTTGTGTATCTTTCTTGAAAAATGCTAATAGTTGTTTGTATTGATTGCTTGAATTGTGTCAAATCTGATATGTTAAAAGTTCCAAGCAATTCTGTTTATAAAAGAGTATTTTCAAATCTGCTGCATTAATTAATCTGTTGAAAGTTTGTTTTAATCGTTGAAATAGCCGTTACAATCTGTTAAAAGTCCTTTCAACCCATTAATGCATTCTTGATCTTTAACAGAAAATGTTTTAGTTGATACTGACCACGTTTTTATCAGTTAAAACGTTTTACAAACATTTTCTAAGTATAAAACAATCGATTGAATCACGTATTAATCGATTGATTTGTTTAAAAACCTCTTTATAAAACTTTCCAAGTTATTTTAGCTGATATAAAGTCGTTTTAATCGATTAAAAACCTGCACGTAATTTTTCTAAGTTGTTCTAATCGGTTGAAATACGTTTTAATCGATTGAAAAGATTTTCTAAGTTACTTTAATCGATTGAAATACGTTTTAATCGATTGAAACAGATCTGATCGGTCATAATTCAATTCTGATCGATCATATCCAACTCGATCGGTCATAATCTCATTCTGATCGATCATCCTGACATCCAAAGTGATTTTAATCGATTGAAACGTGTTTTAATCGATTCAAATAATTCTGATCGCTCATATTTAAGATCTGATCGATTATATTGCATTCTGACCTATTATATTCGAATTCTAATCGGTCATAAAGAGTTTTAATCGATTAAAAGAAGTTTGTATCGATTAAAATATTGTAAAAACACTTTTTAAAACATTCTAAGTGTTTTAAATTGATTCTTTCAAACCCGTATCAGCTTAATAACTTGTTTAAGAAAATTCTTTGCCAAAATGCTTTTGTTTTTGATTTGTTAAAAACTGTTTTTGAGGCATTTTGCAAAATGAATGAAGAAGCTTTGTGCAAGTGGAAAAGGTAAAGTGGTTTTACCTAAGCTTTCTGTTAAGACACACTAAGTCTTCGAGCTCCATTCTTCCGAGTGACTTGTTTGATCGCTGCAGAGTTGACCCTTGACTTTATCTTTGACTTCATCAAATCAATGAGATCTTTGCTAGGATCACTTTCAGTCTCCCCTATTTGATGAAGACAAACACCATTTTGAAAAAACAATTTCGCAAAATAAGTCACTTGATAATGCAGTTAGGTGAGAAATATAAGAATGTAATAAAGTTTTGTTTCTCCCCCTAAAACTTATTTCTCCCCCTAAAATGTTGCACTTAAATTTATCTTAAAGTGATGCAACTATTTCTCCCCTTTTGACTTCATCAAAAATAGGGAATAGAAGAGAAAAAATAAAATGTAAGGTTTCGAAAAATATGCTCAAGTTTTTGAAAATACAAAGTGAATCAATATTTCACTCATGAAAAGAATCAATTAAAGTTGATTCAAACTTATCTCCATTAACACGTTTGTAATGAATACAATTAACACGTGTAAAGATAAGGGAATCATGCTTTAGTAGCATGTTACAGAACGACCATTAACTAAAGCCTTTAATCTTTCTTCCCGAATAAAAATCGATTAAAAACAGAGCATAATCGGTTAAAATGTTCTTGGTAAATGATTTTAATCGATTGAAAGAAAGGTTTAATCGATTAAAACATTTAAGATTTTGAAAACATGAATTTTTAGAAAAAACAATCGATTATTTCAACTTTAAATCGATTAAAAAAGTAATGCAATTTGTTGTTTAGTTTATTTAACCGATTAAAAGGTGTTATTATTGACTAAAACAACCAGACTTGCACTCTAAGTAATGTTTGATGCGTCTAAGATGCCTAACTCGGTGCGAATTTTGAAAAACCTATCACTAGCAAGGGGTTTTGTGAAAATATCTGCTAGTTGTTTTTCAGTTTCTATAAAAAAGATCTCGCAATCACCTTTTAGAATATGATCTCTAATAAAATGATGCCTTATTTCTATATGCTTTGTTCTAGAATGTTGAATTGGATTTTTAGTTAGCATTATGGCAATGGTATTATCGCATAAGAGAGGGATTTTCCCGAGGGTTAAACCGTAATCCTCAAGCTGCTCGTTTTATCCAGAGAGTCGAGCACAAGCAATCGCCAGACAGCAATATATTCCGCTTCAGCTGTAGACAATGCAACACATGACTCGCTTCTGCTGTGCCAAGAGATTAGACTGCTTCCTAGGAGATGACAGGTGCCACTGGTACTCTTTCCGTCAAGTTTACAGACTCGCAAAATCGAGTCGAATATCCAACTAAATTCAGTTTAGACTCACCTGGATACCATAACCCAACATTTAAAGTCCCCTTGAGATACTTGAGGATCCTTTTTGCAGCGAGTAAGGTGAGACTCTTTTGGTGCGGATTGGAACTCGGCACACATACGGACACCGAACATAATGTCGAGTCCGCTAGGCATGTAAATACGGTAAAGAACCAATAAGCCCCCTATATTTGGTTTCATCAACAGATTTCCCTTTTTCATCGGAATCAAGGTAGCGGTTTGTTGACATAGGTGTTGATGCCTCCTTGCGGTGTTCCATTTCAAATCTCTTCAGCAGTTCTGTGCAGTACTTTGATTGATGAAGAAGACTTCCTTCTTGAAGTTGTTTGACTTGCAGTCCAAGGAAGTAATTAAGTTCCCCCATCATTGACATCTCAAACTCACCCTGCATGTCTTTCATGAAATCTTTGCATAAAGTCTCATTAGTAGCACCAAATATGATGTCATCAACATAAACTTGAACCAGAATTATATCATTATTCAGTTTCTTTAGAAACAAAGTTTTGTCCACCAAACCTCTATGATAGCCCTTTGAGATAAGAAAGTTACTTAACCTTTCATACCATTGCCTTGGGGCTTGTTTGAGACCATACAGGGCTTTCTTCAACCTGTAAACATATTCTGGATGAATATGATCTTCAAACATGTTGTATACGTTCATTTAATCGATTAACAAGATGTTGTATTGATTAAAACAATCAGTTTTGAAAATGAAGTAATGTTTAATGCATATTTTGTAAAACTGATCATTTAGAAGGATGTTTTAACAATACTAACAGCTATATTGATTAAATCTTAGCTAATAGATCTATCAGAATAAAATCTTATTTAGCTAAAGCTCTCAGGGATCTATTTAAATTCTATTTACGCCAGTCTGATCTAGATTAGATCCTAAACCATATTTAACCAAAGATTAAGGCAAATGTTCCTGGTATAACACCAGTTAATATCACAGTCCATGCAAACAATATAAAGATAGAAATAAGCAGAAGATAAAGATGATGAGGGGAACTAGTCATCCCAAATTCCCTGATTGAACTGCTTATCCACCAGCTTGGTGATCATTCACAACTATTTGAGTCAACAACTGCTGTCACTCCTGTATCAGCAACAGACACAGAAACTTTTCCTGAAAAGAAATCTTTTAGCAGTTTACTGTTACTATTGACTGCATTACAGTCCATGGTTGACACTCAATGGAATTAAATGTTTCTTTAGGAACATCAGCTATTACACATCTGAGGCATAATCATGTACTGACCAAATCCCACACAGAATGCATGATACCATAAATTGCATGAATCACAGGTTAATGATGTACTGAGATAGGAATTTTCTTTCATAATAGCCAACCCATTTTGAACCCTGCAGTTGTCATTATCCAAGCAAATAACTGCATTCTTATTAATGTAGTATGATGGGTGTTATTCTCACTTATAGTGAACCAGTCATCATTATCTTTTGAGGAATGTTATTCTGGTAGAGTGGGCAATGATTAGTAATGAGGACAGGTGATGACAATCAATCCAGAATTCTAAAACAATATAAAATTTATCCCTGTACTCGACCATAAAACATACATTCCCTGTACCACGTTATTCAATTTTTGAATTGCTTGTTCCAGATTGGTTCCCTTATAGTGTCACCTCGTGACATTGATGATTAAAGCAAATATTCAAAGTTGCACAGTTCCAATGAATTTCACCAAGAGTTTTGAACCAATGCATGCTCAAAATTATTTCAAATATATTGCAATGTAATATCAAGAAATTTAATGAAAACATGTATTTATTGGATTTCCTAGTAATGAATAACTTATTACCAGAAACAATTATCACTAAAAAATTTTTGATAAACTATGTTTTCAGTCCTAACAGTTTGACCTGTTTGTAACTAGTGTCTATAAGAAAAGTTACAGTCCATTTTTTTTTTTGATAATTTCTTTGATTTTCAGTGTATTACCATGCAGCATTCCATGTAAAGTATTAAGAGAAATGTAAACATCTACAGTGAATTAATCGATTGTTTTATGAAAGAATCGATTTGTATGGTACGAGAATGAAAAAAATATCACCAGTATTTAAATCGATTAAAACGTAAATGAATCGATTAATTTTGATCCTAAGTGTTTTTAGTTGATATAAATTTATTATAATCGATTAAAACGACTAAACCAACATTCTGAGAACAATTTAATCGATTATTTCGACATTTCAATCGATTAAAATGGTACGGTAAGTTATTTCAATCGATTAATATTGGTTTATATCAATTAAAACAATTAATTTAAATACACAGAACCTGGTTTCGCAGCTCTGATCTTCAAGGGATTCCCGGACTTGTTCCTGCAAAGCAATTAAGTATTTTTCTGGTACCCTTTATAATTATTGGGTCCTGATCATGTTATTTGAAAAGAATTAATCTTTGGAACCCATTTCATTCTCCCTTTAGGAATAGCATACTTTTTAATTCTGCAGTATTTTACTCGAATGCCCTTTCTTCATGCGGTAAAAACATTTGATAAATGGAGATGAAACTGTTTTACTATATGCAAAATAATTTTTGAATGCTCTGGTTTTCTTTCCAATGGTCGGTGTATAACCTATACCACCACGTTCAATAACTAACTTTTGGGAATCAAGTATCTTATCAAGATTATTCTTTCCTTGTGCTAATTTAGATGAAGTTTTTACTAGGTATGATACTTGTTTACGTATCTCGGGACAGTTTTTGCAATCTTCAACATTACACATGCAATCAGTATTATTTTCTAATTCTAACTTTTCTTCATCAATTATTTTCTTTTCAAGAATAATGATCTTGTTTTCTAGTAACCTATTCATGCTTTTCAATTTTCTGTTTTCAGTTTCTAATTTCTTTGCTACTTCATGTATTTCAAAGAAAGCATCTTGTAATGAGCTATAGTTTATAGATTCAGAACTTACACTTGGTTTTTGATGATTCCGAGTTGACCATCAAGCATATTTCGGTGCTTCTTCATAGGTCTTTTCAAGGATCTTCCACATTTGTGCAGCAGTTTGGCGATGTGCAATCTCGAAAAGATCATCTCTGTTAAGGGCGGATAAGATGATATTCTTGGCAATACAATCATCTTGGATTCTGTTAGCAATATCAGTTTCCTGTTCAATAACATTCCAAGCATTTATACTAACAGATTCAATGAAGATTTTCATCCTTATTTTCCAATATAGGTAATCTGTTCCACTCAACAGATGGAGGTCTATCAATGCACGCTCCCTCGTAAAATGCCATGGATCGAAGTAACTTGATTAACTTTCAAGCACCTCGCTCCGATACCAATTGTTAGAAAAGTAGTTTTAAATCAAGAGGGGGGTGAATTGATTTTTGAAAGTTTTTCGCAATACACAGATTATCTAATTCGAAAATTAAGTTTCTAAAAATCTTTTTGAATTACCAAGCAATCAAACAATATAAGCGCAGAGAACTGAAATTAAAGAGAGAAAGGTTAGGAAAGATTTCACCGGTAATTTTATACTTGGTTCACCCAATACCAGGGCTACGTCCAGTCTCCAGCCAAATTCCAGCTGGGTTCCACTAGAATAGATGTTTTACAGACTCACCCTCTTACACCTATTCTAACTCTCCACCAAGAACCAAATTCCAGCTCTTGGAAACCTCTGCAACCAAATTCCAGCCGCAGAGAAACCAGTGCCCAAATTCCAGGCACCACACACAAGAACCAAATTCCAGCTCTTGCTTACAACCTTTCCACCAAGAACCAAATTCCAGTTCTTGGCAACTTTCTACAACAATTGCAGAAAACTTGTACCCAAATTCCAGGTACAAAACAGTACAAATGAATGAATAGAAATTGAAAAGAAGAAACAAAGAAAGCTCAAACCGGATTACACCAATCCACAGTCAGTTTCTTCTTCAAAGAAATGCAAAGTGCCTCAAGAAAGATTTCAAAAGAAGTTCACAAAAACAGTTGTGTATCTTTCTTGAAAAATGCTAATAGTTGTTTGTATTGATTGCTTGAATTGTGTCAAATCTAATATGTTAAAAGTTCCAAGCAATTCTGTTTATAAAAGAGTATTTTCAAATCTGCTGCATTAATTAATCTGTTGAAAGTTTGTTTTAATCTGTTGAAATAGCCGTTACAATCTGTTAAAAGTCCTTTCAACCCATTAATGCATTCTTGATCTTTAACAGAAAATGTTTTAGTTGATACGACCACGTTTTTATCAGTTAAAACGTTTTACAAACATTTTCTAAGTATAAAACAATCGATTGAATCACGTATTAATCGATTGATTTGTTTAAAAACCTCTTTATAAAACTTTCCAAGTTATTTTAGCTGATATAAAGTCGTTTTAATCGATTAAAAACCTGCACAGAATTTTTCTAAGTTGTTCTAATCGGTTGAAATACGTTTTAATCGATTGAAAAGATTTTCTAAGTTACTTTAATCGATTGAAATCATTTTAATCGATTGAAACAGATCTGATCGGTCATAATTCAATTCTGATCGATCATATCCAACTTCGATCGGTCATAATCTCATTCTGATCGATCATCCTGACATCCAAAGTGATTTTAATCGATTGAAACGTGTTTTAATCGATTCAAATAATTTGATCGCTCATATTTAAGATCTGATCGATTATATTGCATTCGACCTATTATATTCGAATTCTAATCGGTCATAAAGAGTTTTAATCGATTAAAAGAAGTTTGTATCGATTAAAATATTGTAAAAACACTTTTTAAAACATTCTAAGTGTTTTAAATTGATTCTTTCAAACCTGTATCAGTTAATAACTTGTTTAAGAAAATTCTTTGCCAAAATGCTTTTGTTTTTGATTTGTTAAAAACTGTTTTTGAGGCATTTTGCAAAATGAATGAAGAAGCTTTGTGCGAGTGGAAAAGGTAAAGTGGTTTTACCTAAGCTTTCTGTTAAGACACACTAAGTCTTCGACTCCATTCTTCCGAGTGACTTGTTTGACTGCTGCAGAGTTGACCCTTGACTTTATCTTTGACTTCATCAAATCAATGAGATCTTTGCTAGGATCACTTTCATTTTCTCTGTCCTCAACGGCCAACTTGATTTGGTTGTACCCCGCATACCCGTCCATGAAGGAGTAAAGCGTATTAGTAGCAGTATGGTCTACTAGTGTATCTATATGCGGTAGGGGGAAGTCGTCTTTTGGGCTTGCTCGATTAAGGTCCCTATAATCCACACATACCCTAACCTTCCCAGTCTTTTTGATGACGGGTACTATGTTGGCCAACCATTCCGGGTATTTGGAAACCACAAGGAAATTGGCATCCAATTGCCTTTGCACTTCTTCCTTTATCATTAGGGACCAATCGGGCTTAATCCTTCTGAGTTTCTGCTTTACAGGTTGGGACCCCTCCTTCAATGGCAATCTGTGTTCCACTATGCTCGTGTCAAGCCCAGGCATCTCGTGGTAAGACCAAGCGAACACGTCAATATACTCTTTCAGCAGCTGTAACAATTTTTCCCTTATGCTCCCTTCAATTTGGGTACCGATATTCACCTTTTTCTCATCGTCCCCTTCTCCCAGATTGACAGTTTCTGTCTCTTCTTGATGCGGTCGTATGATGTGTGTTTCTTTTTCTAGCATTCTTTGCATGTCCGGAGAGATGGTCTCCTGCTCACTGTCGGACTCGACCCATTCGCTTTCAGTTTCCGGGGTCCACAGAGATTCATCAACCACAGACATGATGTATTTTAGGTTCTGTTTTAGTCATAGACTTTATTATTCAATTATTTTTGAAAGAATAATAAATAAAAGAGGGAAAAGAAATGAATGGAATGAATGTTGCTAAAGATGCCTCTTGTATTAAAACATGAAAATATATTTACAAGCCCTTTTAATCGAGATTCCTGCGGCCATGGGCGGGGACCGCAGGAGATATGAAAAAAAGCTTTTTAAAAGAAGCCCTAAGGGCTGATCCTCCTAGTCCTCCCCTTTTGCTACTCCGGCTTGGACAGAGGCTTGACGTCAACATCGGGAGCGGAGGCATCGAAAGTTATCCACCCGGCGTCAATCAATTCTTGAACCCTATACTTGAGGGTCAAGCAGTTTTCTATATAGTGTCCGGGTGCCCCTGAGTGGTAAGCGCATTTCTCATTTGGCTTATACCATTCAGGGTAAGGAGGCTCTAATTGCTTCTTGGGAGGAGCGCAGGTCAGGAGCTTAGCCTCCAACAGCTGAGGTAGCAGCAGTCCATAGGAAGTGGAGATTGGAGTGAACTTCCTCTCTTTCTTGCGGGGCTGCTTGGGCGTTTGTGGGGTAGAAGAAGGGGTGGCGAAGTTGATAGCGTGCACAGATTCATCCTTCTTCTTACCAACAGGCTTCCTGAAGGAGACACTAGCTTGGGGAGACTGTGCTATCTTTCCGCTCCTCAGTCCTTGCTCCACTCTCTCACCCACAGTGACTATGTCTGAGAAAAGGTTGGAGGTACTGGCTATTGCCTTGTCGTAGTATGCTTCAGTCAGTGAATCGATAAACATAGCCACTGTCTCCTTATCCGTCAAAGGAGGCTCTATTTGGGCGGCCATCTCCCTCCATCTCTGGGCGTATGCTTTAAAGGGTTCGTCGCTCCTTTTGCTCAGAGTTCTGAGATCTGACCTATCAGGGGTCAGATCAATGTTGTATCTGTAGCGACAAAGAAAAGCATCAGCCAGTTGTTTCCAGTTCTGGACCTGCCCTCTCTCCAACTGCATGTACCAGTTGAGAGCCGTGTCCGCCAAACTCTCCTGGAAGCAGTGAATCAGGAGTTTTTCATTATCAGCATGGGCGACCATCTTACGACAATACATCGTAAGATGGTTCTTTGGGTAGGTCATCCCGGAGTACTTGGGGAAGTCCGGGATTTTGAATTTGGGAGGGAAGTGGATGTTCTTCACCAGGCACATGTCTGCCACCTCCTTGACGTCAAAGTTGTGCCCTTCGACTGCCTTCAGCCTCTCCTCCAGGGCGGAGAGTTGTTGTTTGGATACTTCTGGGGTAAGGATGCGCGCAGTCTTAGCATCCTTCCCGCCGAAGAAGTACTCTTCTTCTTCTTCCTCTTCGTGGTGGGGAGAGGCGTTTTCAGCTTGACCTTCGTTGCCCTTGCTCTGCCCTTGGCATATGACCTCCATTAATTGGGCTACCTGCTCCCGGAGGGTATTGACTTCTGCAGCGAGCTTTCAATTTTGCTCTTCCAAATTCTCCATTGCCTTAGCCTTTTGTGCTCGGGTGCGGACAGGTAGAGGATCAGCCACTTTCTAGAATGCCCGAAAGAACTTTTATTAATGCATGTTGAGTGTTTGAACCAACATGAATATGCACATGTATGAGAGATTTTTAAATGATGCCGGATGTGTTCTCTCTTTTTATTTTCTCTCTTTAGTTTTTCTCTTCTCATGATATGATGTAATATGAATGATACAACTTTGTCAAAATTATTTTTTATAAATGTTATGATTTTATTATTATTTTATCTATTTTGGATTTATCCTTTATATTATTTTTTTATTTTATAGCCTTTTATCTCTTCTGTCGGAACTGCGTGGCTACTTAGCTTACAAAGAACCTGAAACCAGGCTAGCTAAAAGGCAGACTGTCCGAGATAAAATGTGGCTTTATGCAAAAAAATGTTTAACGTCCCTTATCTCTTCTGTCGGAACTGCGTGGCTACTTAGCTTACAAAGAACCTGAAACCAGGCTAGCTAAAAGGCAGACTTTCCGAGATAAGGGTGTTTATTTGTAAAATATTTATTTTTGTGATTTTGTTCTGTTGTTTGTTTATGCTATGCAACATACAAATGCAACAAACATATGCACACACAATTTGAACATCCCCGAACAGGCGAGATTTCGTTTTTATCAAGGTAGGGTTTTCCTGCAAAAAAGTGCATTGGTTAGGGTAGGTTCTAGCTGTTCTCACCAGGCTAAGGCCCCCAAGGTGCCCCCATTATAGGGTCCCCACTCTCCAGCCATCCAACCATGCTCAGCACTAAGGCCAGAGTCGGTCTTGTTGCCAAAAGAGGAAGGTTATCACCTTGAGTGGTGGTTTCCGATCACACTGGTGGGCACAAGGCCCTAACTGCAGCGAACCGTACCTTCCACCCACTCCCTATGGTTATCTCACTTGCCCTCGGGTATAGAGGGAACTGTAGTGTACAAGGGTTTTGTGTGCAATTTATATTTCAATCAATTGCGTAAGTATAAACAAGCAACAGTTTATTGAAAGCCAAACAATAAAGCATGTTATAATACAAGGCAGGGTAAAAGTGCCATTTTCTTGGTTTAATTATCCTTAAGCCAGCCCATCACTAAATGGGATCAACTCTCTAGGCTTCCCCAGTGGAGTCACCATCTGTCGCCGCCTCCCCAAAAAGGGGCGCGGTCGGAGCGACGCGATGGTTTTTTGACCCTCTTGTTTTTGCATTTTTATGGGTGGTTACAACGTCCTTAGGTTGTCCGATAACCAGGCTAACCTAGAGACGAGGTTTTCGAAAAGTGTTCTTGGATTGTCCGATGACCGGGCTAACCCAAGAACTAGTTTTGAAGGGTTCGTGGAGTCGCCACTGATATTTTTACCATAAACATCGGAAAAGGGTTTAAGAAAGGCGTTGGTTTTCGAAAACCAACTTTGGTCATTAGAACCAGAGTTGGGTAAGGGAGTTAGTTACGTGTAAAGGAAGTATTAGTTCCTTTACGACGCCCCTTTCGGGTTCCCTATGATAGGCTGGCTAGCTTGAATGAATAATTAAACTGGAAAAATAGCGTTTTTACCTCTTTATTATGCGGTATTTAAATATATGACTACATGGCCCTAGCTTCTATTGCGTAATTTAAATAGCAGTAATAAAAAAATAGAGAGTGAGGATATGCACCTCCAAAGCAAGCTTTTATATATAAAAGAGAGGGTGCGTTTTGGCAACCCTTCACTCTACAACTCTCAGAAACTCCGGAAATGCCTCGGAGGGATTCTTAGAGAGAGAAAGTCTAGAGAGAAGGGAGAGCTCTTGCTGCTGGGTGTGGAAAAAGGGAGAAATGACGCCCCTATTTATAGTTTTTCGCGCCTGACAGGTCGAGACCGCCGTCTCCTCTGACAGGGTCGAGACCGCCGTCTGGAAAATCCAGACCGCCGTCTCGAATTTGCGAGTGACAAGACCGCCGTCTGGATAATCGAGACGGCGGTCTCGTCCTGGCGCTGAGACGAGACGGTGGTCTGGTATTTCCAGACGGCGGTCTCGTCCCTTCAGGGCGAGAAACCTTATTTTCGGGCCAAAAAACCTTCCTATCTTGGTACAGGGGCCTAATAGTCTCTCCTAGTGGCTTGTTAGGCTTCGGTCGTCTTCAAATAGGAAGCTTTCTGACTTTATTTTGAGGCCGGGCAAGATTTGGGGTCTACAGGCCAAGTTTGGTTTTTATTAAAATCAATGCCTTTTTCTCCTTTTCCAATGTTTATGGTCAAAACATTGGTGGCGACTCCAGAAGAACCCTTTTCGAAAACCTTGCTTCTATTAGAGGATAGTTCAGCGTTGAGCGCCACGGAAGCAATGAACATATTTTTAACAAAAAACGCGAGTCTCAACCATCTTTTCGCGACCGCTCGCAGAACGTTCGAGATGTCCCAGGACGTCGGAACGGACGGCGGCGACAGATGGCAACTCCACTGGGGAAGTCCGAGAGTTGATCCCATTTAGTGACGGATAAATTCAAACTAAGCAAAGATTTGAAATTACTTTACCCTTCTGTATGTTTTTATTGTATGGCTTTAATAATTGTTGTATGATTATTTTATGCAAATTGTTTGAAATACAAATTGCACACAAAAACCCCTTGCACACAACAGTCCCTCTATACCCGGGGGCAAGAGTGAATACCTATAGGGAGTGGGTGGCAGATACGATCGGTTAGTTGGCACACGGGGCTACTACCGTTGTCGGAAAACCACCAACTCAAGGTGATAACTCTCTTCTTTTGGTCTAAGGGTGTCGACACGGAGTTCCGTGCATGACCCGAGGATTGAGAGATTGAGAGGTCCCTATAATGGGGGCACCTTGGGGACCTTTGGCCTTGGTGAGAACAGTTAGAACCACCTAAACCAAGCACGTTTCTGCAGGAAAACCCTACCTCGTGATTAAATGAGCGTGGCTCTGCTCGTGGGTGAATGAATTGTGTGTGCATTCGTTTGCTGCATTTGTATTGATGCATTAGCATAGGGTAATCATATAGCAAACAAAAAATGAAAAACCCTAAAAAATCAAAAAGTGATAAGATAAAAGACCTTTATCTCGGACAGTCTTCAGTTAAGCTAGCCTGGTTTCAGGTTCTTTGTAAGCTAAGTAGCCACGTTGACCGACAGAAGAGATAAAGGGTCATAAAAAAATATAAAAATAAATTAAAGTCATAAAAATACCTTTGTTACAAAATAGAAATTATTAGCAAAAGTTTTATAATTCATATCACCTTTTCTTCATAAAAATAAAAAGGGAAGAAGATAGGACTCTCTTCATCAAAATCCATAAACATTCATATAGATAAGTTTCCTTTTAAGAAATACCAAGTACTATCATGAATCATATTAGGAATAAAACATGATAATATTTAGAAAAACAAACACTTCACATGCATTTACAAAAACCCATCCTCATATCATGCATTTTTCACTTCTGCTAGATAATGGAGGGATCCGGTAGTAGACAATTAAAGAAAGTGGAGATCCTTCTGTACCGTGTAGAGAAGCTAAGGCAGTTGTGTACTTATATGCCGCCGGAGGTCTATGCTAGTTTTGAGAAATCTTATGGAAGAATTCTTGACCTCCTAAAGATCAGCATCGATCCAATATTTGTTAGAGCATTGGTCCACTTCTGGAGTCCCAATCTGCACTGCTTTGAGTTTTCGCAGTTTGACCTGGTACCAACCATAGAGGAATATGAACTCATAGTTAGATGGCCTCAGTCAGTTGGGGTTTATGTCTGCTCAGGAGAATATACGATCGTGAGCAAGGTTGCTACTATCATACGACTACTTTCTCATCAATCTGCCCTACAGGGAAAAGGGAATGTCCGAGGATGGAGAATATCTGTAATAGAAGACCACCTGACCTCTTTAGCTGAAAAGAAAGATTGGTCTACATTCAACAAAACTCTAGCATTGGCAATGTTCGGAATCATATTATTCCCATTTCATGCGAATATTGTGGATCATGTCTGCGATGGATGCATTCTTTGCCCGGGATGTGTATTCAAAAAGTCCTATACCCGCAATCCTTGCCGATACCCCTTTACGTAGAATTTTGCCGACGTGAAACGAGGAAAAACACTCGGATGTTGTACTTCACTCGCTATATGTATGGGGTGTTACTCACTTTTACGCCTCAAGCCACATGGGTGTATTTCCTGACCCTTTAAGAAGTTTCTCAAAAATCCCTCTTCAACATCGTCAAGCTTCAGAGTGGAAAGCCGAGTTAGAAAACTGGAACATAGAGCATGTATCTTGGGTTTGCCCTTGGTTCCGACCCGGTTATATTCTGGTACGATGCGGAGATTACCTGAGCATACCACTTATAGGTCTTAGAGGTTGTATAGCCTACTCTCCTAAAATGGCTATGAGACAACTTATGAGAACTCAGACTGCGCCAATCCAAGAAGAGCTCAGAGGGATGAGTCTATGCCACTATTCCCATAGCTTTGAAGAAATATCTGCTGTCCGGAAAGCATGGGAAAGACCAGTCTACATGGGGGATAAAGAACTCGGAAAGGCTCAGGTATCTACATCCCGTGAGTATGAGGAATGGAGGAAAAATAGAGGGATACCCCAGCCGTCTGCTTCATTCACCACAACATTAGCCAGTGAGGAGCTACAACTGCAGGTCAATGCCTTGAACAAGAGGGTTGAAGTCATGGAAGCTCAGCTGAGGGCTTTTGAAGAAAAAGAGCAAGAATCAGCCCTTATAATAGATGGTCTAAAAAGGCAATGCAAAAAGAAGGACCACAAAATAGAGCGTCTTAAAGATGATTGTGCTAACTATCAGGAAGAGACTAAACAAGCATTGAAGATTCCGAGGCTTGAGCAAGATAGTCTGTTCCGGGACATGAATGACGAAATAGCACATCTTGAGAGCACGCTTGCAGAACAGGCAAGAACGATCAAGTTAATACAAGATGACCTAGCAAATACTCGGTCAGAAGCACAGAAGTGGTGGGAAACCGCTGAAAAATACAGAGAAGACCTAGAGGAGCTACGTGAAAAAGAAAAAGATAGATTAGCTCAATACGGTCAACTAATTCGCGAAAGAGACCGAATAATAGAGAGGTCTGATCAGTAGCATGCCTTGATCGTTCATCAAGAAGAGAAGATAAAAGAGGCTCGTCGATATAGTGAAGATATGAGCCGGGCGGTATCTGAGCAAATCAAGATGCTCGGAAATCACGTGATAACAGCTGAAGATGAATTACGAAGAAAGCCTAATTTACCTATAGGATTCTTCAAGCTTTTTCGTTTTTGTCAACATTTGCTTCAAAGCATTGTATAGAAGGATTTACACTTTCTAATAAAAGGATTTCTTTTCCTTAAATTGTCTATTGCATACATTCATACATCCCTCCTCATTTTAATAACAAAGATAATAAAAAGAAAGGATTAACTGATGTGCTTTCCACAAATCAGAAAAATGGAAAAGAAGCCTTTCGTCATCAAAATCTCTACGACGGTCGATAAACTCGAAGATAATAACAAACAAGCACCGTTAATCATTCCAATCGATAAAAGGGAAGAAATAATAACGCCTTTACGCTTATTCGTACCGCGCCCTTTCCCTTACTCATCAAATAAAGCTATACCTTGGAGATACTCAGAAGAATCGTCAGCCAATCAAGATATCTCCAACATAGCCGGTATTGGGGGCATGACTCGAAGCGGAAGAATATACTCCCCCAAGGAATTACAAGAAAATACTTCTAAAGATAAGATGAAAAATAAAGCCGAAGAAGAAAAGGAATCCAAGGAGGAGACAGATGAGTTACTCCAGTATATAAGACAAAGTGAGTACTCCATCATAGATCAACTCAATCGTACTCCAGCAAAGATAACTTTGTTATCACTCATCATGAGTTCGGAACCGCATCGAAACGCACTGTTAAAGGTTTTGAATGAATCATTCGTTCCGCATGCAATATCCCAAGACAAGTTTGAAGGAATTATTGGTACTATTACAGCCAATAATCATCTTACCTTCACCAATGAAGAATTCCCTTTCGAAGGGTCAAATCACAATAAGCCTTTGCATATCTCTGTCAAATGCAAAGAATATCTCATCTCCAAAGTACTCGTGGATAATGGGTCATCCCTAAATGTTATGCCTAAAAGTACACTCGATAGAATAACAGTGCAAGGAGCCCACATGCGCCCGAGTAATACAGTTGTTCGAGCCTTTGACGGGTCAAGACGTGAAGTAGTAGGAGAAATTAGTCTACCAATCGAAATTGGACCTACTATTTTCAATATAGACTTCCACGTGATGGATATCACGCCAACATACAGTTGTCTCCTAGGTAGACCTTGGATTCACAGCGCTAAGGCAATACCTTCAACGCTCCACCAGAAAGTCAAGTTTGTGACAAATGATAAACTCGTCACAGTACAAGCTGAAGAAGACTTTCTAATAAGCAAACCGTCTGTCCAACCATATGTGGATGCAGCTGAAGAGGCTCTTGAAACATCTTTTCAAGCACTCGAAATTGCCAATATAGAAAGACTCCCTAGTAATATGAAGGTGGCCCATATGATGAAAAGATATGGATATTGCCCAGGACAGGGGCTCGGAAAGAACGCTCAAGGAATAAAAGAGCCACCAGATTTCAAAGATAATCCTCTAAAGTATGGTTTAGGGTACGACCCCACAAAAGATCAAACCATACGGAAAACAGGGAAGTCTTACCCCTTGAAGACGATATTCCGAAAAGGAGGGGTATTAGCGCAAAGGGTAGCGTTAGTCATTAGGTGTCCTTCTTCTAAATTCTAAGGGATGTAAACCTAGTGACTATTAGAGATCACTCCTCGGGGTATGCCCGTCCCCCGAGCATCTTTAGGGCACACATTTCCCTGAAATTACAAAAGAATGCTATTCTTACTATCTGCTTCTTTTCTTACTAAATGTATCTATACCCCATTTTAATAAACAAGGTTTAGATAAACGTTTTATTCCAAATTGTGTCAGAATAAGCAACGCGTCATAAAGCAAAGTCAAATACGATTGATTAACTAGAAACACTGATAAAATTTATCTCAATAAACTCAAGTTTCGATAATGTTGTGCAAAAAATATATACATATACAAAAAAGGAGAGCCCGTCAAGGCCAAAGGCCAAGACAAGAAAATAAAAGGACAAAATACCTGGCGGGAAACCCACAAAGGGGGCTGCACAAAAGTTAGGGTAAACCCGACAGGAAACCCGAACAATAATAAAGGGTAGCTTGGGCAAAAGTTAGGGTTATAAAAGTCCGCTAGGTGTTCCTAAAAAATAAATACAAAAAGGAAACCTAGACAAAAATCAGGACAAAAAGCACAGCATCCTAGGCTGAAAACCCGAAAGGGCGGACTAGGGAAGTTAGTCAATCACAAAAAGGCGCTATAAATCAGTAAACAACGACGCCACATCATAAGAATAAAACATTTATCTAAACTAGCCTAAACACCGACCAACCTTGGCTAGCCATTCTTACAAAAACCTCTACTACAAAAAGAATCCCTCTAAAACACAAGCTTTTGTTGTAAATCCTTTTCTTTCTCTTCTCTTGACCATTTCACTATAAAGCATTCAAGTAATAAAGGGGAATGTGGTAACATAGTGATCAATAGGAAGGTCGAAATCCCTAAGGAAAGGAAGGAGGGCATTGATATGGCAGTTACCCTACGAACATAAGAATTGTTCTTCGGCTATAACAAGAAGGGTCCATGACGGCAAATCAGTACAGCTTAGCTTGTTGATCAAGAAACAAGATGACATAAAGGCACAACAACAAGAATGTGCCCCGAGTCAAAGCACATCAGTTAAAACTTTTGAAATATTAACTGAAATAGATCCTAGGATGCATATCATGAAGCATTACATGCATTAAAGCATAAATGAAGAGATCCCTATCTTTAGTTTCATCAAAAAACACAAAAATTAACTCAAAAAAATCAAAAACCCACTCAGGAAGCTCGGGACGGCCATCCCAAAGTCCAGACGGCCGTCCCAAAACCCTATTTTCAGTTGAGACGCGCGTCCCAGGTGGGACGGCCGTCTCACTACTCAGCTGATGCCACATGAAGGAATTTTTCAGTTGGGACAGCCGTCCCCACCCAGACGGCCGTCCCAAATCCCCTGGCGTCCCCTATTTATGCTGTGCGCGGATTTGGCCCTTGGTACCCCATTCCAAGCATTCCACCTTGTTTCTCTTCCCTTTTAACACACTCCTAAGCATTCTTAAGTGAATACTACATACAATGGAGCATGGAGAAGCCTCATCTAGGAGAAAACGCACTAGAAACCCCTGCTAGAGGAACTCCTACTACTAGCACTCTACTAGCGAGAATCGCATCAACGGCGATCGGCGAATATCCAACAATATTCCTGGTATCCTACACTGCGACTGGATTTTGAAATCCTAGCCACATTTGGTTGGGAACAAGATGTCAGAAGGTTCATCCACAACATAGGATGGGACTTTCTGCTCCGAGAGCCACCTACTCGGATCCATCGCACTGCTACGCTAGAGTTTCTTGCCTCTGTCAACATGGTGGAAATGCCGTCCGCAATTCCTGGAGTGCCACCAACTCAGGCCATCTCCTACTGGATGGATGGAGCCTACCGGACCACTGCTCTGGATGACTTTAACGTTATAATGGGTTTCTGCCAAAGAGCAGATACAAGGACACCAGAATATCGGTCCGCATATCTGGAAAGGCCTGCTACTCTCACCACCACTAGCATGTGGAGAGAGATCACTGGAGCACACATTCTGCCGTCAAACCTGAAGGGCGCAACTTTCCCTCCCCCACTCCGCATATGCCACAAATTGCTAGCTGGGACTATACACAGCCGAAAGGAGAGCCAAGGGAAGGTAACACTGGCCGACCTCTTCATTGTCTACTGTATGCATCAAGGGCTGCGATGCAACCCAGGTTATGCTTTCCTGAAAGCCGTAAAAGATTACGGAACCCGCGGCTCAGCAGGAGCCATCATAATAGCTCCCTTTCTCACCCCTTTAGCAGAGTATTGGGGATGTACCGACGGAGAAGATCTCCCGGCTAGCCTCCGGACCGAGCCAATTAGCGGAGGAATGTTGGTTCATATGAACATCCTCGGTCGACAGGGATCGGGGTTTATCTTAAACCCCATTATCTCGATTTCGCTAGATATGCGCGATTTTGACATGCCTCGGGACATCCCTTCGACTACGAGACTCACGGCAGCGAGTCATATGATCCGGACTTCGCCGGCTTGTGCCGACGGATAGACGACGAGCACGCCTATATGGAAGGAGAGTTCCAGTTCATACGCCGGCGGTTTAATCAGCTGACTCGAGGCGGAGACCGGACGAACCGACGGATAGAGAATCTGGTCCGAGACCCAAGCAAGATTCCAGCGTCGCCTGCTCCGCCGCATAACTTCGCGAGCACCATCTCGCCCATTCCGATCCGGAGGCGGATGATTAGGAGATAGTTTCTTTTTTATTTTCTAAGTAATTTGAAAATGTTTTGAATGTATCACAACCACAAAAAAAAAGAAGAAGTAATGAATAAACATTGTTATTTCTGTTTACATTCCAAAAGCCCACGTGTACAAAAAAAATTATAAAATAAAAGGCACATGTGATAAAAAGCCAGATTTCAAAATAACTCGCGATAAAGATTAAAGTCGCGAAAGAAAAAGGCGAAATCAAAACCATTCCAGCAGAATAAAGAGCTTCAAGAAAAGTAGCTCCAACCTTCTACACCAATAAAAGAAGGTACATCAAAAATGGAAAAAGCCAACGGAAAGGCTTGATAATCCCCAAGCGGATCCTTGCCTACTCCAAAGGCAACACAAAAATTATTGCATGACTCAGCATCACCACATGAGTCATCAAACATAAATCATTTGAAGCCTCAATCAACATCCTTCCACCAATAAAAGAAGGTACATCAAAAATAAAAAAGCCAATAAGAAGAGCTTGCTTATCCACAAAAGAATACCGGCCTACTCCAAAGGCAGAAAATACTTCCTGACTCAACATCATCGCATGAGTCGTCAACCATTCCAAATAAGGAGCTTCAAAGAAAATAGCTCTAATCAACACCTTTCATCCAAGAAAGAAGGAAAATCATCAAAATGAAAAAGCCAATGGAAAGGCTCAATTATCCCCAAGAGGATCCTTGCCTACTCCAGAGGCAAGACAAAAAGATTATCTCACGACTCAGCTTCGTCATCACATGAGTCATCAAGCATACTCATGCAGGAGTCTCCACTTCATTCACCAAAGGAGAATAAGGACTACTCAAGAGTCCATAAAAAAAAATACGGAGTCAGAATCCTCCACGTCACCAGGGGACAACAGAAAGAAAAAGAAAAAACTTTCATTCCCCAACAGAGGCCACAACAAAAGAAGGTCAAATAAAAATCTCTAAGAAAAGTATATCCAGAAAATCTACAAAAGAGGAAAATAAAAATTCCATCTTCGAGCTCAAATAAGAGCTTCACAAAGCCAGGAGCCAGGACTCTATCATCAAATCTGGGTCCCCAGGAAACCAACAGACTCCTCGGTGAATCCCAAAAACAAAAAGACAAAAAGAGGAAAACAAAATTTTTCCATCTTCCGGCTCAAATAAGAGCTTCGCAAAGCCAGGAGCCAAGAACTCCATCATACCCCTAGGCCGACAAAATTCCCCAGGGCCACTAAAAAGGAAAAAAGAGAAGAAAAGAAAACCTCTTCATCCCCAGCAGATAATAAAAAGCCTGCGTGCATAAAAGAAAAAGGGCACACACAATCTAAAATCCCAAATCGCGAAAAAGCACAATCGCGAGAAGAAAGCAGAAACCCATTCCGCAATGGAATAAGAGCATAAGCAAAGCCAGCTCAAAACAACAAATATCCCACAAGGAGTCAAAAACTCCATTCCTCCCTAGGGGGCAAATCAATCTCCCGGTGGATCACCAAAAAGAAAAAAAATTTCCCCAGTAAGCCTATCAGCAGAGGCAAATTACAAATCCAAATTTACAGGGAATTAAGCACCCAATATGAATATCCCCAGTGAAAGGCAAAACCTTCACTCCCAAGAATGCCTATGCTTACTCAGAAACAAGCAAAGAGCCGATATCCCCAAGAAACGGGAAATCAACCCATGCAAGAGGCAATACGAGCATAAAGCTTTCAATAAAGCATCTACCTACTCAGAGGTATTTTCAAGAGCAAATATCCTCAAGAGGAGCATCAGCCTATTCAGAGGCGAAAAACATAAAGCCTTCACCACTATTGAAGCATATGCCTAATCAAGAGGCACAATCGACAAAAGTCAACAAATCCCCAGTAGGATTCCCGCCTAAAAAGAAGCAATCGGCAAGAATCCCCGGTCAAGACCGGATGGCTAAAAGAAAAAGCCAAAAACAAAGAATCCCAGGCAAAAGCCGGATGGCTAAACAAATAAGCCAAAAATCAGAAATCCCCAGCAAAGCCGGATGGCTAAACAGAAAAGCCAAAAATCAAGAATCCCCGGCAAAAGTCGGATGGCTAAGCAGAAAAGCCAAAAAATCAAGAATCCCCGGTCAAGACCGGATGGCTAAAAGAAAAAGTCAAAAACAAAGAATCCCCGGTAAAACCGGATGACTA
The DNA here is from genome assembly GCA_963425845.1 of Sphenostylis stenocarpa. Classification (NCBI taxonomy): domain Eukaryota; kingdom Viridiplantae; phylum Streptophyta; class Magnoliopsida; order Fabales; family Fabaceae; genus Sphenostylis; species Sphenostylis stenocarpa. The sequence goes on from OY731398.1 coordinate 24,550,982, forward strand.
ACAGAAAAGTCAAAACAAATATTCCCCACGGAATGGGCACATGAACAGAAACAATAAGTCGCCAACATATCTCCAAAAACAGATAATCACAGGATTAACTACAAAAAAAGTACATCCTGAGAACCTTGCAGAACGGGGTTCGGACCGGGTGGGGGTAGGTACCCATCAGAGCCTTGCGGAACGGGGTTCGGACCGGGTGGGGTAGGTACCCATCGGAATCTTGCGGAACGGGATTCGGACCGGGTGGGGGTAGGTACCCATTAGAACCTTGCGGAACGGGGTTCGGACCAGGGTGGGGGTAGGTACCCATCAAAGCCTTGCAGAACGGGGTTCGGACCAGGTGGGGGTAGGTACCCATCGGAATCTTGCGAACGAGATTCGGACCGGGTGGGGGTAGGTACCCATCGAATCTTGCGGAACGAGATTCGGACCGGGTGGGGGTAGGTACCCATCGGAATCTTGCGAACGAGATTCGGACCGGGTGGGGGTAGGTACCCACCGGAACCTTGCGGAACGGGGTTCGGACCGGATGAGGGTAAGTACTCATCGGAATCTAGCAAAAGGCGGATTCACACCGGGTGGGGGTAGGTACCCACCAAAACCTTAAAAAATAAGGTTTATACCGGATGAGGGTAGGTACTCATCAAAACTTAGCAAAATGCATTAGGTGGAGTAAAAATACTCACCTAAGCATTTCAAAAATGGGTTGCTAAGACCTTACTTCTATTAGAGGATAGTTCAGTGTTGAGCACCTCGGAAGTAAGTACCCACAAGAGTTTAGCAAAATGCAAACTCATACCGGGTGAGGGTAGGTACTCACCAAAGCCTTGTAAAACAAGGTTTATACCTAGTGGGGGTAGGTACCCACAAGAGTCCAAGCAAAATACGGACTCATACCGGGTGAGGGTAAGTACTCACCGAGCCTTACAAAATAAGACTCAAACCGGATAGGGGTTGGTACCTATCAAAATATTTATCATCCGGAGGATCAGCAAGGAGCAGCATCCGAAGGATGACCGGGCAAAAGGGTTAACTCCTTCCCCTACCAACTAATTTTGTTGACATATCAAGACCAACGAATTAGCTAGGCAGGTGAAGGGGGGGCAGCTGTAGACCCCTAATTTTGCCCAGCCTCTCAATAAAAGCTAGGGAAACTTCACAAGAAGATAAAGTTTGCCCGGCTTCTTAATAAAAACCAAGGAGACCTCCTACAACAAACTCGGAGTTCAGACGGTCTCTCATTTAAAAGGCTAAAGAGACTTCTTACAAAGACAAAGCTCGCCTGCCATCTTTATAAAAGGCCAAGAAGACTTCCTATATGAAGATAAAGCTTCAACGGACGTTTATCGGCATCAAACGACGTCCGAATACACAAAGGAAAGCTTCCCGGGGGTCCCAGAACACGAAAGCTGGCCAAAACAGGTCGAGACGGCCGTCTCAAGGTTGAGACGGTCGTCCCAACCTTTCCTGGCCATTTGGGACGGCCGTCCCAAATGGGACTGCCAGTCCCGGATCCCCAGGGCGTCCCAGCCAGTGCAAATGTGTCATTTGGGACGGCCATCCCAACCCAGACGGCCGTCCCACTCCAGACGCGCGTCCCAAAGGTGCAGGTAGCGAAAACTATAAATTTGAAGCTCATTTGGCACTGTTCCACACCCCAGACAACTCCAAGACTTGTCTTCTTCTCTCCCTACCTCGAATGAACTCTCTGATTGCCTTAAATAGGTAACAATCAGTTAAGGAACTAGATTCCAGCATTCGATTCTTCTATAAAACTTTAGTCGAGTCGAGTCTATATTCGTGAGGAGAGTCATTGTAGAGCGAAGGATTGCCGTAAAGCATCCTCTTTGTAAAAGACTTCTAATATAAAGCTTGCTTCAGAGGTTTTTCTCAATTCTCTTCCCTTTTATTGCTTTATTTACTGCTTTCTGTATGCAATGTAGATAAATCATGTAGATAGCCATATTTATTATACGAATAAAATAAGGGTAATCGCGTAATTTCTTGTAATCTCTACTTAAATGAATTAATCCGTCATAGGGAACCCGAAAGGGGCGTTGTGAGGTGCTAATACCTTCCCCACACGTAACTAACTCCCTTACCCGACTCTGGTTATAATGGCCAAGTTTGGTTTTTATTAAAATCAATGCCTTTTTCTCCTTTTCCAATGTTTATGGTCAAAACATTGGTGGCGACTCCAGAAGAACCCTTTTCGAAAACCTTGCTTCTATTAGAGGATAGTTCAGCGTTGAGCGCCTCGGAAGCAATGAACATATTTTTAACAAAAAACGCAAGTCTCAACCATCTTTTCGCGACCGCTCGCAGAACGTTCGAGATGTCCCAGGACGTCGGAACGGACGACGGCGACAATAAGGCAGAGCGAGTATTCCATTATTGATCAGCTCAACCGTACGCCTGCAAAGATCACGTTGCTATCTTTGATAATGGGCTCGGAACCGCATCGGAATGCCCTGCTGAAGGTCTTGAGCGAGGCGCATGTTCCTCACACAATATCCCAAGAAAAGGTTGAGAGGATCGTCGGTCACATCACGGCAAACGATCACCTCACCTTCACAGAGGAAGAACTCCCCCTCGAGGGGCCAAAACATAACAAGCCCTTGCATATCTCGGTTAAATGCAAGGAATACTTCATCGCCAAAGTTCTTGTGGATAACGGGTCGTCCCTGAACGTGATGCCCAAGTGCACACTGGATAAGTTGACTATCCAAGGAACCCATCTGCGCCCAAGCAGCACCATCGTTCGAGCCTTCGACGGATCAAAACGAGGAGTAGTGGGAGAGATCAGTTTGCCAATCCAGGTTGGACCCACTACCTTCAACGTCGAGTAATGGACATTACTCCAGGCATACGGTTGTCTCCTCGGCAGGCCTTGGATTCATGACGCTAAGGCGGTACCTTCGACGCTCCACCGGAAAGTCAAGTTCATAGTAGACGATAAAGCTGGTCACGGTCAAGCGAGAAGACAATATCCCGATCGGTGGACCAGTCCACCCAACCTTATGTGGATGCGGCTGAAGAGGCCCTTGAGACATCTTTTCAAGCGCTCGAAATTGCCAGTATAGAGTGACTTCCCAGAAACACAAAGGTAGCCTGCATGATGTTGAAGCATGGTTACCATCCTGGCCAAGGACTGGGGGCAGATTCCCAGGGCATGAGGGAACCCCCAGAATTCAAAGACAATCCTTGCAAGTATGGCTTAGGATATGACCCTACTAAGGGCCGCACAGAAAGAAAAAAGGGAAGTCTCCCCTCCGCACACTCAAGCAAATTTTCCGAAGTGGAGGGGTGCAAGCGTCAAGAGCCACTCTAGTCATTAGGAAATCTTTTTCTTTGTTTAAGGGATGTAAACCCCATGATTGTTAGAGATTATCCCCCGGGGCGAGCCCGACCCCCGGGCATCTTAGGGCACATATTCCCTTATTAATTAATAAAGAATGATTCTTTCTATCTGCTTCTCTTCCTTCTACTTCTGACTGGACCACATAAATAACCTTGTCTAAGTGAACATAAAAAGAAAAGAAGAATAAGAAGCGCATCCAATAATCGACATTTACCATTGTTATTGCCATCAAACTAGTTGATTAGAAGCACATAAAAATAAGACTTCACCTAAGCCATAAAGAAATTCATGCTTCGCCAATACTGTGAACAAAAAATAAATCCACAAAAAAGAAAAAAGCCCAGAGAAGCCAAAGGCCAAAGAAAAGGGTAAATTACCCGGTAGGAAACCCACTAAGGGGGCTACACAAAAGATAGGGTCAACCCGGTAGGATACCCGAACAACAATAAAGGGTAGCCTAGGCAAAAGTTAGGGTTACAAATAAGGTCCGCTAGGATTTCTCCAAAATTTTACAAAGGAAGGAACCTAGACAAAAGTTAGGGCCAAACACAGTATCCTAGTTCGAAAACCCAAAGGGCGATCTAGGAAAATCAGCTAGCCATGGAAATGAAACCAAAGAGCGCAAATACAAAAAAAAAAAGGAAAAAATGTTTGCTTAGACAAAAGCTTAAACACCCAGGCTTAACCTTGGCCAGCCATTCTTACAGATCCTTTTATCAATAAAAATCAACCCTCTAAAACACAAACCATTGATTTTTACCTCCTTTACTTCTTTTCTCTTGACCCTCACGACAATATTCTAATAATTAATTTGGGAATATGGAGGCGTATAGTCAACAAGAGGATTGAAATCCCTAAAGCAAGGAAAAAGGGACACTACATGACAAAAGTGCTCTACAAAAGAAAAAAACGAAAAAAAGAGAAAGAGGAGAAAAGAAAGAAAGAAATTACTCTTCGGTCACAAGAGGTCCGGCATGGTACAACCAAAAATAAACGCAGCAAATCAGAAGGCTTTCACCAACAAGACACGTCGGTTAAATCCTTTTGAAAAACTAATTAAAGTAGGCATTATAGGACATCAAACATGAAAACATTTGCATGCATAAAATGTTTTTGAACCAGGTCCTATTTCTTATTCAAAAAAAAAAAAAAAAAACCAGAAATTCGAGACCGCCGTCTGGACATTCCAGACCGCCGTCTCGAGAAACCAGACTGCCGTCTCGACTTAGACAAAGTCGAGACCGCCGTCTGGAACCTCCAGACCGCCGTCTCGACTTCCCAGACGGCGGTCTCGATCTGAAAATCTCCCTATATAAGGGGGCGCGCCTGGATGGGTCTCCTCACAACTCTCCTTGCCTCCTAAGCCTCCAAAGCCTCCAAAACTCATATTTCTACTCCTCCAAGCCTTCCCTGCTCAAGATGTTCGGAAGAAGCGCCTCCAGGAAGCGAAGGGGCACCGCTGGTGCTAGTAGTTCTGCACCACCGCCACCCTCAGACCCTTCCTAGTTGTCGCCACAACACCAGGTCCGCCTGGACAACATCCGGAACTACCAGTGGCACTCCATGCTGACATTGGACTTCGGCGTTCTGGCCGAATTTGGATGGGAAGAAGACGTCAGAGCCCACATCGACAACATTGGGTGGGGCTTTTTACTACAACCCCCACCCACATATGTGTACCCCCAAGCGGTACAAGAATTCTTGGCCTCTGTCTCCCTCATCGAGATCCCCTCCATGGCCTCGGGCATGCAGCCCACTAAGATGGTCAACTATTTCATGGGTGGGCAATACCACACCACCACCCTGGAAGAATTCAATGTGTCCATTGGATTCATCCGGCCCGAGGAAGCACTGACCCGGGAATACCGAGAGGCCATCTGCTCTCGGCCTACCAACCTCACCTCCGCGGACATGTGGCATGAGCTCACAGGAGCAACCACACTGCCCACTTTAATGAGAGGCTCCGCACTGCAACCGACACTCCGCATTTGCCACAAGCTGCTGGCAGGCACAATCCATGGGAGGAAGGAGAGCCAGGGTAAGATATCCCTCCTTGATCTCTTTGTCCTCTACTGCATGCACCAGAGGCGGCGCTGCAACCCCGGATACTTTCTCCTAAGGGCCCTTAAGGACTTCGGGAGCAGATCCACGGGGGCCATCCTCGTAGCTCCCCTCATCACCCCTCTGGCAGAGAGAATGGGGTGCCCTGGCCGGGAAGCGCTGGCCCGCAACCTACGACCCGAGCCCATCAATGGGCCAATGCTGGTCAGCATGGGAATGCTGATACATCGGGGAAACCATCTAGGCAGTCCCGCAGACAAGAGAAGAAATTCACTCCCATCCCAATCTCTTATAGGAGTCTGCTGCCAAGGCTTTTAGAGGCCAAGCTCTTAACACGTATCTCCCCAAAGAAGAAAGATCCACCTTACCCCGGTTGGTACAAACTCAACGAAAAATGTGATTACCACTCAGGTGCTCCTGGGCATTCCGTGGAGAATTGCGTCAACCTGAAATATAGGGTTCAAGAATTATTGAATGCTGGGTGGATTACTTTCGATGCTCCCTGTAGACCCCTAATTTTGCCCGGCCTCTCAAAATAAAAGCTAGAGGAACTTCGCCCGAAGATGGAGTTCATACGGCTTCCCAAAACCGAGGAAACCTCCCGCAACAAACACAGAAGTCGCTCATCTGCACGACAGAGACTAAAAAGACCTCCTACAAACGAAGGAAAGGTTCGGTCGGCATCTCAACAAAGGCCAAGAAGACTTCCTACATGAAGATAAAGCTTCAATGGACATATATCGGCATCAATCTACGTCCGAAAACAGCAAGGAAAGCTTCCTGGAAGTCCCAGTACGCAAGAATAGGCCAGAACAAGTTTGGGACGGCTGTCCCAAATTTGGGACGGTGGTCTCAAACGTGCAGGGGGTCCCAGTATGTGTAAAAATGCATTTGGGACGGCCATCCCAACCCAGACGGCCATCCCAACCTTCCAGGGGGTCCCAACATGTGTAAAAATGCATTTGGGACGGCCATCCCAACCCAGACGACCATCCCAAACTTCCAGGGCGAAAAAGGCTATAAATAGGAGCCTCATTTGTCTCACACCACACACCAGACAACTCTGAGACTTGTCTTCTTCTCTCCCTCTCTCGAATGATCTCTCTGATTTCCTTTTTTAGGTAACAATTAGTTAAGGAATTTGTATTCCGGCATTCGATTTCTTCTAGAAAATTAGTCGAGTCGATTAGGGTAGACGAGAGGAGAACAATTGTAGAGCGAAGGACTGCCAAAACACGTCCTCTTTGTACAAGAATCATAATATAAAGCTTGCTACGGAGGTTTTTCTCAATTCTCTTCTTCTTTATTGCTTTATTTATTGTTTTCTGTATGCAATGTAGATAAATCATGTAGATAACCATATTTAAATAACTGTACGAATAAAATAGGGTAAATGCGTAATTTCTCATAATCTTCACTTAATGAATAAATCCGTCATAGGGAACCCGAAAGGGGCGTTGTGGGGGTGCTAATACCTTCCCCACACGTAACTAACTCCCTTACCCAACTCTGGTTATAATGGCCAAGTTGGTTTTTAATAAAATCAACGCCTTTTCTCCTTTTCCAATGTTTCTGGTCAAAACATTGGTGGCGACTCCAAAAGAACCCCTTTTCGAAAACCTTGCTTCTATTAGAGGATAGTTTAGTGTTGAGCACCTCGGAAGCAATGAACACAATTTTAACAAAAAACGCGAGTCTCAACCATCTTTTCGCGACCGCTCGCATAAACGTTCGAGACGTCCCCAGGACGTCGAAACGGACGGCGGCGACAGATGGCGACTTCACTGGGGAAGTCCGAGAGTTGATCCCATTTAGTGACGGATAAATTCAAACTAAGCAAAGATTTGAAATTACGCCTTTACCCTTCTATATGTTTTTATTGTATGGCTTTAAATAACTGCTGTATGATTATTTCTGCAATTGTTTGAAATATAAATTGCACACAAAAACCCTTGCACACAACAGTCCCTCTATACCCGGGGCAAGAGTGAATACCTATAGGGAGTGGGTGGCGGATACGATCGGTTAGTTGGCACACGGGGCTACTACGGTTGTCGGAAAACCACCAACTCAAGGTGATAACTCTCTTCTTTTGGTCTAAGGGTGTCGCCACGGAGTTCAGTGCATGACCCGAGGATCGAGAGATTGAGAGGTCCCTATAATGGGGGCACCTTGGGGACCTTTGACCTTGGTGAGAACAGTTAGAACCGCCTAAACCAAGCACGTTTCTGCAGGAAAATCCCACCTCGTGATTAAATAAGCGTGGCTCTGCTCGTGGATGTATGAATTGTGTGTGCATACGTTTGCTGCATTTGTATTTATGCATTAGCATAGGTAA
>OY731398.1:24558841-24573580 GCA_963425845.1 Sphenostylis stenocarpa
GCGGGATTCGGACCAGGTGGGGGTAGGTACCCATCAGAGCCTTGCGGAACGGGGTTCGGACCGGGTGGGGGTAGGTACCCATCGGAACCTTGCGGAACGGGGTTCGGACCGGGTGGGGGTAGGTACCCATCGGAATCTTGCGAACGGGATTCGGACCGGGTGGGGGTAGGTACCCATCGAGCCTTGCGTAACGGGGTTTGGACCGGGTGGGGGTAGGTACCCATTAGAGCCTTGCGGAACGGGGTTCGGACCGGGTGGGGGTAGGTACCCATCACAATCTTGCGGAACGGGATTCGGACCAGGTGGGGGTAGGTACCCATCGAGCCTTGCGGAACGGGGTTCGGACCGGGTGGGGGTAGGTACCCATCGAATCTTGCGGAACGGGATTCGGACCGGGTGGGGGTAGGTACCCATCGGAGCCTTGCGGAACGGGGTTCGGACCGGGTGGGGGTAGGTACCCATCGGAATCTTGCGAGAGCGGGGTTCGAACCGGGTGGGGGTAGGTACCCATCGGATCCTTGCGGAACGGGGTTCGGACCGGGTGGGGGTAGGTACCCATCGGAATCTTGCGAACGGGATTTAGACCGGGTGGGGGTAGGTACCCATCGAGCCTTGCAGAACGGGGTTCGGACCGGGTGGGGGTAGGTACCCATCAGAGCCTTGCAGAACGGGGTTCGGACCAGGTGGGGGTAGGTACCCATCAAAACCTTGCAGAACAAGGTTCATACCAAGTGGGGGTAGGTACTCACTAAAGTCCAGCAAAATGAAAACCCGTACCAGGTGAGGATAAGTACTCACCAGAGCCTTATAAAAAGAGGCTCAAACCAGATAGGGGTTGATACCTATCAAAATACTTATCATCCGGAGGATCAACAAGAAACAACATCCGAAAGATAACCGGGCAAAAGGGTTAACTCCTTCCCCTACCAACTAATTTGGTCGGCATATTAAAACCGACGAATTAGTTAGGCAGGCGAAGGGGGGGCAGCTGTAGACCCCTAATTTTGCCCGGCCTCTCAAAATAAAAGCTAGAGGAATTTCACCCAAAGATGGAGTTCATCCAGCTTCCCAAAACCGAGAAGGACCTCCCACAACAGAAGACGGAGTTCACTCATTCACACAATAAAAGCCAAAAGAGACTTCCTACACAAAGACAAAGCTCGCCCGACATCTTAATGAAGGCCAAGAAGACTTCCTATATGAAGATAAAGCTTCAACGAACACACATCGGCATCAATCTATGTCCGAAAAAGGAAAGGAAAGCTTCCCGGGGTCCAAGAACGCGAAAACTGGACAAAACAGGCCGAGACCACCGTCCCAACTGAAATTTAGCAGTTGGGACGCGCATCCCACATGTGGGACGGCCGTCCCAAACCCATTTTAAGTGGGACGGCCGTCCCGGCTCCCCTGGTGGTCCCGTTCTGTGTAAATTTGCCATTTGGGACGGCCATCCCAGTCCAGACGGCCGTCCCAACCCAGACGGCCGTCCCAAAGTGCGCCAGCTGCGAAAAACTATAAATAGGAGGCTCATTTGCCACTTTTTCACACCACGAGACACTCCGGAGAGCTCGAAACACTTTAGAGCACTTGTCTACTTCTCTCCCTCTCTCGAATGATCTTTCCGATTGCCTTAAATAGGTAACAATCGGTTAAGGAATTATATTCCGGCATTTGATTCTTCTTTAAATTTTTAGTGGAGTCGATCTTGTATTGGTGAGGAGAGGCTGTGTAGAGAGAGGGGTTGCCAAAACGCATCCTCACGGTTCGAGATTCTCAATATAAAGCTTGCTACGGAGGTTCTTTTCAATTCCCTTCTCTTTTATTGTTTTATTTATTGTTTTATTGTTTTATTTAGCTTTATTATGTCATGTAGAATAGAATCATGTAGATAGTCATTTTAATATCTCTTTTATTGCTTTATTTAGCTTTATTTATATAAAATTATGTAGATAGTCATTTCAATATTATGCAATAAAATAGGGTAATCGCGTAATTTCTCGAAATCTTCTCTTTAAATGAATTGATCTGTCATAGGGAACCCGAAAGGGGCGTTGTGGGGTGCTAACACCTTCCCCACACGTAACTAACTCCCTTACCCAACTCTGGTTATAACGGCCAAGTTGTTTATTTTATAAAATCAACGCCTTTCTTTCTTTTTTCCTTTTCCAATGTTTCTGGTCAAAATATTGGTGGCGACTCCATAAGAACCCCTTTTCGAAAACCTTGCTTTTATTAGAGGATAATTCAATCGTCAGACACCTCGTAAGCAATGAACACATTTCAAAACAAAAACGCGAGTCTAAACCATCTTTTCGTGACCGCTCGCATAAACGTTTCGAGACGTCCCCAGGACGTCGGAAAGGGACGGCGGCGACAATACCTATCAACCAGCACACAAGAAGCGTCTAGCAGGCGCATGGGCCACCTGAACTGTAAGCCGCCGTTACCACCCTGATGGGGGGTTCATACCCATCCAGTCCCATACAACGGACTGTACCTACCACCCTGATGGGGGGTTCATACCCATCCAGTCCCACACAACGGACTGCAACTACCAGCCTGATGGGGGGTTTATACCCATCAACCGAAGGATCGACTACGTCAAGAGTAGTATCCGGAGGTTCTACCACTCATCAACCGAAGGATCGGCTACGTTAAGAGTAGTATCTGGAAGTTCCACCACTCATCAACCGAAGGATCGGCTACATCAAGAGTAGTATCCGGAGGTTCTACCACTCATCAACCGAAGGATCGGCTATGTTAAGAGTAGTATCTGGAAGTTCCACCACTCATCGACCGAAGGATCGGCTACGTCAAGAGTAGTATCCGGAGGTTCTACCACGTGTCAACCAAAGGGATCGGCTACGTCAAGAGTAGTATCCTAGAGGCGCACAAACACAACATCTCCCCAGAGGATTATCCGCCACAAGACGGGACGTCCGAAGGGTAGCCGGGCAAGAGGGTCAACTCCTTTACCTTCCTGTCAATCTGTCTGGCACAACAGGCCAATAGTTGACTAGTCAGGTAAAGGGGGGGCAGCTGTAGACCCCAAATCTTGCCCGGCCTCCAAATAAAGTCAGAAAGTTTCCTATTTGAAGACGGGCGGAGCTTAACAAGCCACTAGGAGAGACTATTAGGCTCCCGTACCAAGATAGGAAGGTTTTTTGGCCCAAAAATAAAGTTTCTCGCCCTAAAGGGACGAGACCGCCGTCTGGGAATACCAGACCGCCGTCTCGTTTCAGCGCCAGGACGAGACTGTCATCTCGATTTTCCAGACGGCGGTCTCGACACTCATAAAAACGAGACGGCGGTCTGGGTTTTCCAGACGGCGGTCTCGATTCTCGCCAAGTCGAGACGGCGGTCTGGATTTTCCAGACGGCGGTCTCGACCCCGTGACATGAGCGAGACGGCGGTCTCGAATTACGAGACGGCGGTCTCGACCCTGTCAGACGAGAACGGCGGTCTGGACCCTGACAGCGCGAAAAACTATAAATAGGGGCTCCCTCCCCCTTATTTCCACACAGAAAAACCAAGAGCTCTCCCTTCTCTCTAGAATTTCTCTCTCTAAGAATCCCTTCGAGGCATTTCCGGAGTTTCTGATCGTCTTTAGGCATAGACTGAGCGTTCTAAATCTTCTTAAGAATCCCTCCGAGGCATTTCCGGAGTTTCTGAGAGTGTAGAGTGAAGGGTTGCCAAAACGCACCCTCTTTTCTGAATATAAAGCTTGCTTTGGAGGTGCATATCCTCATTCTCTATTCTTTAAAATTACTGCTATTTAAATTATGCAATAGAAGCTAGGGTAATGTAGTCATATATTTAAATACCGCATAATAAAAGGGTAAAAGCGCAATTTTCAAAGTTTAATTATTCGCAAATAGCCGGCCTATCATAGGGAACCCGAAAGGGGCGTCGTAAAGGGACTAACACTCCCTTTACATGTAACTAACTCCCTTACCCAACTCTGGTTCTAATGACCAAAGTTGGTTTTCGAAGACCAACGCCTTTTCAAAACCCCTTTTCCGATGTTTATGGTAAAAATATCGGTGGCGACTCCATAGAACCCAAAATAAATAAGTCCTTGGGTTAGCCCGGTTGTCGGACAACTCAAGGAAACTTTTCGAAAACCTCGTCTCTAGGTTAGCCCGGTTATCGGACAACCTAAGGAAGTTGTAACCACCAATAAAAAATGCGAAATCAAAGAAGAGTCGAAAGACCATCGCGTCGCTCCGACCGCGCCCCCTCTTCGGGGAGGCGGTGACAGGCGTCAATCAATTCTTGAACCCTATACTTGAGGGTCAAACAGTTTTCTATAGAGTTCCCGGGTCCCCCTGAGTGGTAAGCGCATTTCTCATTTGGCTTATACCATTCAGGGTAAGGAGGCTCCAATTGCTTCTTGGGAGGAACACAGGTCAGGAGCTTAGCCTCCAACAGCTGAGGCAGCAGCAGTCCATAGGAAGTGGAGATTGGAGTGAACTTCCTCTCTTTCTTGCGGGCTGCTTGGGCGTTTGTGGGGTAGAAGAAGGAGTAGCAAAATTGATTGCGTGCACAGATTCATCCTTCTTCTTGCCGGCAGGCTTCCTGAAGGAGACACCAGCTTAGGAAGACTGTGCGATCTTCCCGCTCCTCAGTCCTTGCTCCACCCTCTCGCCCATAGTGACTATGTCTGAGAAGAGGTTGGAGGTACTGACTATTGCCTTGTCGTAGTACGCTCCTGTCAGTGAGTCGATAAACATAGCCACTGTCTCCTTGTCCGTCAAAGGAGGCTCTATTTGGGCTGCCATTTCCCTCCATCTTTGGGCGTACGCTTTAAAGGGCTCGTCGTTCCTCTTGCTCAGTGCTCTAAGATCTGACCTGTCGGGTGTCAGATCGATGTTGTATCGGTAACGACGGAGGAAAGCGTCCGCCAACTGCTTCCAGTTCTGGACCTGCCCCCTCTCCAACTGCATGTACCAGTTGAGAGCCGTGTCCGCCAGACTCTCCTGAAAGCAATGGATCAGGAGTTTCTCATTATCAGCATGGGCGACCATCTTACGGCAATACATCGTAAGATGGTTCTTGGGGCAGGTCATCCCGGCGTACTTAGGGAAGTCCGAGATTTTGAATTTGGGAGGGAAGTGGATGTCCTTTACAAGGCACATGTCAGCCACCTCTTTGACGTCGAAGTTATGCCCCTCGACTGCTTTCAGCCTCTCCTCCAGGGCAGAGAGTTGTTGTTTAGACACCTCTGGGGTAAGGACGCGTGCAGTCTTAGCGTCCTTATCGCCGAAATAGTATTCCTCCTCCTCTTCCTCATGAGGAGGGGTATGTTCAGCTTGGCCTTCGCCCTTGTTCTGCCCCTGGCGTACGACCTCCATTAGTTAGGCCACCTGTTCGCGGAGGATGTTAACCTCTGCAGTAAGCTTGCGGTTTTGCTCTTCCAAATTCTCCATCACCTTAGCCTTTTGCGCACGAGTACGAGTAGGGAGAGGGCCAGCCACTTTCTAGAATGCCCAAAAAGGTTTATTAATGCATGTTGAGTGCTTAAACTAACATGGGTATGCTTATGATAGATTCTGTTTGAATGATGCTGAATGCGCTCTCATTTTTTATTTTCTCTCTTGGTTTTTTCTTCACTCATGTAACATGATGTAGTATGAATGCATTGAATTTGTCAGAAGTTGTTTTATTTATTTTTCTGGTACTTTTTGTATTTTGATTTTTATTTGATGTTTATTTGTTTATTTTATAGCCTTTTATCTCTTCTGTCGGAACTGCGTGGCTACTTAGCTTACAAAGAACCTGAAACCAGGCTAGCTAAAAGGCAGACTGTCCGAGATAAAATATGGCTTTATGCGAAAAAAATATTTTAACGTCCCTTATCTCTTCTGTCAGAACTGCGTGGCTACTTAGCTTGCAAAGAACCTGAAACCAGGCTAGCTAAAAGGCAGACTTTCCGAGATATGGGTGTTTTTTTGTAAAATATTTATTTTTGTGATTTTGTTCTGTTGTTTGTTTATGCTATGCAACATACAAATGCAACAAACATATGCACACACAATTCGAACATCCCCGAACAGGCGAGATTTTGTTTTTATCGAGGTAGGGTTTTCCTGCAAAAAAGTGCATTGGTTAGGGTAGGTTCTAGGCTGTTCTCACCAGGCTAAGGCCCCCAAGGTGCCCCCATTATAGGGTCCCCACTCTCCAGCTGGTCCAACCATGCTCGGCACTAAGGCCGAGTCGGTCTTGTTGCCAAAAGAGGAAGGTTATCACCTTGAGTGGTGGTTTCGATCACACTTGGTGGGCACAAGGCCCTAACTGCAGCGAACCGTACCTGCCACCCACTCCCTATGGTTTTCTCACTTGCCCCCGGGTATAGAGGGAACTGTAGTGTGCAAGGGTTTTGTGTGCAATTTATATTTTAATCAATTGCGGGAGTATAAACAAACAACAGTTTATTGAAAGCCAAACAATAAAGCATGTTATAATACAAGGCAGGGTAAAAGCGCCATTTTCTTGGTTTAATTATTTTTAAGCCAGCCCATCACTAAATGGGATCAACTCTCTAGGCTTCCCCAGCGGAGTCGCCATCTGTCGCCGCCTCCCCGAAAAGGGGTGCACGGTCGGAGCGACGCGATGGTTTTTCGACCCTCTTTGATTTTCGCGTTTTTATTGGTGGTTACAACGTCCTTAGGTTGTCCGATAACCGGGCTAACCTGGAGACGAGGTTTTCAAAAGTATCCCTGAATTGTCCGATAACCGGGCTAACCCAGGGATTTATTTAATTTGGGTTCTATGGAGTCGCCACCGATATTTTTACCATAAACATCGGAAAAGGGGTTAAAAAGGCGTTGGTTTTCAAAAACCAACTTTGGTCATTAGAACCAGAGTTGGGTAAGGGAGTTAGTTACGTGTAAAGGGAGTATTAGTCCCTTTACGACGCCCCTTTCGGGTTCCCTATGATAGGCTGGCTAGCTTGATGGAATAATTAAACTGGAAAATAGCGTTTTTACCCTTTTATTATGCGGTATTTAAATATATGACTACATGGCCCTAGCTTCTATTGCATAATTTAAATAGCAGTAATAAAGAGAGAGTGAGGATATGCACCTCCAAAGCAAGCTTTTATATATAAAAGAGAGGGTGTGTTTTGGCAACCCTTCACTCTACAACTCTCAGAAACTCCGGAAATGCCTCGGAGGGATTCTTAGAGAGAGAAAGTCTAGAGAGAAGGGAGAGCTCTTGCTGCTGGGTGTGGAAAAAGGGAGAAATGACGCCCCTATTTATAGTTTTTCGCGCCTGACAGGTTGAGACCGTCGTCTCCTCTGAAAGGATCGAGACCGTCGTCTCGTCCATGGCAGTGGGTCGAGACCACCGTCTGGGAAATCCAGACCGCCGTCTCGACAAGGCAGGAATCGAGACCGCCGTCTGGAAAATCCAGACCGCCGTCTCGACTTTTGCAGGTAACGAGACCGCTGTCTGGAATTTCGAGACGGCGGTCTCGTCCTGGCATTGAGACGAGACGGCGGTCTGGGAAATCGTGACGGCGGTATTTTCGGGCCAAAAAACCCTCCTATCTTGGTACGGGAGCCTAATAGTCTCTCCTAGTGACTTCTTAAGCTTCGGCCGTCTTCAAATAGGACGCTTTCTGACTTTATTCTGAGGCCGGGCAAGATTTGGGGTCTACACCCCACATAGCAAATGGCCAAGGGATAGCCATAACATTGAGAGGTACCGGTGGAACATGTACATTGTCCGCATGTACCTGACATTTGTGACATTTTCTAGCATACTGATGACAATCCTTTTCCATTGTGGACCAAAAGTGTCCTGCCCTGAGGATTTTCCTAGCCATGATATGCCCTGGTGCATGAGTCCCGAAGGTTCCTTCATGTATTTCTTTAATCAATTTCTGTGCTTCTTCAAGATTTACGCATCTTAACAAAGTGGAATCAAAATTCTTTTTATAAAGGGTTTCTCCTATCAACATAAACCCTATGGCCTTTTTCCGAATGATCCTTTTGTCATTGTCACTGACTCCCTCGGGGTATTCACCCTTTATCAAGTATTGCCTTATGTCATGATACCAAGGGGTTTTATCTTTTTCATTGTCCGTCATCATACAAAAGGCTTGTTTATTGTGCCTTTTGACTTGGATGATGGGCATCTCATGTTCTTGTCCTAATGCAAACATGGATGATAATGTTGCTAGTGCATCTGCAATCTGGTTATCTTCCCGAGGGATGTACTTGAAACTGATGTTTTCCATTTTTGAAGTCATATTACGGATGTGATCCAGATAAGGGATTAATTTGGAATTTCTAGTTTCCCATCCACCCTTGAGTTGGTAAATAACAAGGGATGAGTCACCGAATACTTTGAGTCTAGTCACCCCATGATCCAGAGCCGCTTGAATACCTAGAGCACAGGCTTCGTATTCCGCCATATTGTTCGTGCAATCAAAGTTTAGTCTGGCTGTTACTGGGATATACTTCTTTTCGGGAGATATTAAAATAGCTCCGATCCCATGTCCTAATAAGTTTGAAGCTCCATCGAAAAACATGATCCACTTATTATCTTCACGTTCTTCATGTTGGATGTGCATTATGTGCTCATCTGGAAAATCATCTTGGAGGGATTGATATTCGTCAGTTGGCCCATGTGCCAAGTATTCTGCTAAAGGACTGCCTTTGATAGCTTTCTGAGTGACATGAACAATGTCGAATTCTGAGAGGAGTACCTGCCACCTGGCTATCCTTCCGGTCAAGACGGGTTTTTCAAACAGGTATTTGATTGGGTCCATTTTAGAAATCAACCAGGTTGTGTGTCTAACCATATATTGTCGAAGGCGTTGAGTTGCCCACACCAATGCACAACATGTTTTTTCGAGTGGTGTATAACGGGTCTCATAATTTAGAAATTTTTTACTGAGGTAATATATGGCTTGTTCTTTTTTACCCGTATCATCTTGTTGACCGAGCACACATCCCATGGACTCGTCGAGTACTGAAAGGTAAAGAATCAAGGGCTTTCCTTCCACAGGTGGTACCAATACTGGTGGATTGGTTAGGCACGTTTTGATTTTTTCGAAAGCTTGTTGACATTCATCATTCCAAACTTTCGGTTGGTTTTTACGCAATAACTTGAATATGGGCGTACACTTGTCTGTTAATTGCGCGATGAACCGTGCAATGTAGTTTATTCGGCCCAAGAACCCTCTGACTTCTTTTTCTGTTCTTGGTGGGGGCATTTCTACGATTGCCTTTGTTTTATCAGGGTCTACCTCAATTCCTTTTTTACTAACAATAAACCCAAGGAGTTTTCCTGATCGTACTCCGAATGTGCATTTAGCCGGATTGAGCTTGATCTGGTATTTCCGAAGCCGATTGAATAACTTCTTTAAGTATTGGAGGTGATCTATTTCGTTTTTGGACTTGGCAATCATGTCATCCACATATACTTCGATTTCTTTGTGGATCATATCATGAAATAATGTTACCATAGCCCTTTGATAAGTAGCCCCTGCATTCTTAAGTCCAAAAGGCATTACTCTATAACAGAATGTACCCCACGGCGTAATGAAGGAAGTTTTTTCTCTATCTTCAACAGCCAATTTAATTTGGTTATACCCTGCATATCCATCCATGAAAGAATAGAGAGTATTTGTAGCGGTATGATCTACCAGCATATCAATATGTGGTAAGGGAAAATCATCTTTTGGACTTGCACGATTTAAGTCCCTGTAATCTACGCATACTCTGATTTTTCCATTTTTCTTTATAACCGGCACGATGTTTGCCAACCATTCAGGGTATTTTGACACGATTAGAAAATTGGCATCCAACTGTTTTTCTACTTCTTCCTTAATTTTCAAGGACCATTCTGGCTTTACTCTTCTGAGCTTCTGCTTAACAGGCCGAAATCCCTCTTTTAGTGGTAATCTATGCTCCACTATACTTTCATCAATTCCAGGCATATCATGGTAGGACCAAGCGAATACATCCACATATTCTCTTAGCAACTGTATCAGCCTTTCCCTGACATCATCATCAATTTGGGTACCAATATTTACTTCTTTCTTATTATCTTCTTGTCCCAAATTGATGGCCTCAGTTTTCTCCTGATGGGGCTGTATTGATTGAGCTTCTTTTTCTAACAGTCTTTGCATGTCCGGGGAAATGGTCCCCTCCTCACTGTCTGACTCAATCCATTCGCTTTCGGCTTTCGGATCTTCCAGAGAGTTTTCAATCACAGACATGACTGTACGGTTATGCTTTGTTTTAGATTTCTTTATTAAATGTGTGAGAGGGAAAAGAATGACAAAAGAATATGAATATTATGAATAATGCCTCGTTATATTGACAAAAGAAAATATTTACAAAGCCCACTTTAGCCAAAAATCTCGTGATCATGGGCGGAGATCACGAGAGATACATCACAAGCTTTTTGATATATTTTTATATTATATATTTTTTTTGTATTTATTTTTTGTATTTTTTTAGAGATGACAAAAAATGATGAGCCCTAATTTGCTGATCTTCCTTAGCCCATCCTTCATTCGGGTTTGGAAAGAGGCTGATCATCTACTTTTGGAGTAGAGGCGTCAAAGGTAATCCACCCTGCATCTATTAAATCTTGGACCTTATGTTTTAAGGCCATGCAGTTATCCACAGAGTGTCCCGGAGCATCCGAATGATAGTTGCATTTTTCGTTCGGCTTATACCATTCTGGATATGGTGGCTCCATTTTCTTGGGAGGGATGCGCACAAGGAGTTTAGCATCCAACAATTTTAACAGCAGACTTCCATAGGAGGTAGGTATTGGAGTGAATTTCCTTTCCGGTCTACGTGACTTGGTCTGCTGTGAGGAAGAAGAAGGAGTGGCAATGTTGATTGCATTCACAGTTCCTTCCTTCCTCTTTCCGAAGCTCTTCTTAATGTTTGGAGTAGAGGAATTGGAGGAAGTATGCTGTGTAATGTCACTGCCTCCCCTCGAAGGGGGGGGGGGGTGCGCGGTCGAAGCGACGCGATGGTTTTTCGACTCTTCTCTATTTTCGCATTTTTATTGGTGGTTACAACGCCTTTAGGTTGTCCGATAACCGGGCTAACTTGGGGATTTATTTAATTTGGGTTCTATGGAGTCGCCACCGATATTTTTACCATAAACATCGGAAAAGGGGTTTTTAAAAAGGCGTTGGTTTTCGAAAACCAACTTGGTCATTAGAACCAGAGTTGGGTAAGGGAGTTAGTTACGTGTAAAGGAAGTATTAGTTCCTTTACGACGCCCCTTTCGGGTTCCCTATGATAGGCCGGCTAGCTTGAATAAATAATTAAACTGGAAAAATAGCGCTTTTGCCCTTTTTATTGTGCGAAATTTAAATTTATGACTACATGGCCCTGACTTCTATTGCATATATTTAAATGAAAGCGGTAAAACTTAGAAGGAGAAAGAATATGCACCTCCAAAGCAAGCTTTTATATATAAAAGAGTGGGTGCGTTTTGGCAACCCTTCACTCTACAACTCTCAGAAACTCCGGTAATGCCTCGGAGGGATTCTAAAGAAGATTTAGAACGCTCTTTTTATGCCTAAAGACACTCAAAAACTCCGGAAATGCCTCGGAGGGATTCTTAGAGAGAGAAAGTCAAGAGAGAAGGGAGAGCTCTGTGAATTCTGTGTGGAAATGAGGGGAGGAGAGCCCCTATTTATAGTTTTTCGCGCCTGACAGGTCGAGACCGCCGTCTCCTCTGATAGGGGTCGAGACCGCCGTCTGGAAAGTCCAGACCGCCATCTCGTCCATGGCAGTGGGTCGAGACCGCCGTCTGGGAAATCCAGACCGCATTCTCGACTAGGCGGGAATCGAGACCACCGTCTGGAAAATCCAGACCGCCGTCTCGACTTTTGCAGGTAACGAGACCACCGTCTGGAATTTCGAGACGGCGGTCTCGTCCTGGCGTTGAGACGAGATGGCGGTCTGGGAAATCCAGACGGCGGTCTGGGAAATCCAGACGGCGGTCTCGTCCCTTCAGGGCGAGAAACCTTATTTTCGGGCCAAAAAACCTTCCTATCTTGGTACGGGAGCCTAATAGCCTCTCCTAATGACTTGTTAGGCTTCGGCCATCTTCAAATAGGAAGCTTTCTGACTTTATTCTGAGGCCGGGCAAGATTTGGGGTCTACAGCTCCCCCCCCTTTACCTGACCAATCGACTGCTTGGCCTTTTGTGCCGAGGTGATCGACTGGAGGGTAAAGGAGTTGACCCTCTTGCCCGGTTTCCCTTCAGATACTCCGTTTTTGCGGCGGACGATCCTCTGGGGAGATGTTGTGTTGCGCGCTTCCGGGATGCTCCTTTGATGCGGTAGCTGACCCCTTCGGCTGATGAGTACGAACCCCCATCTGGTTTGACGAGTACGAACCCCCGCCCGGTAAGCCCCCTTTTGTAAGGCCTGATGAGTTTACACCCCCATCTCGGTGTTTGACGAGTACTAACCCCCGCCCGGTAAGCCCCCTTTTGTAAGGCTTGATGAGTTTACACCCCCATCTGGTGTTTGACCTCCGGATGCTCCTTCTTGCGGCAGCTGATCCTTTGGTTGATGAGTACGAACCCCTATCCGGTTTGGTGCCTCCGGATGCCCTTTCTTGCGGTAGGCCGATCCTTTGGCGATGGTGGCGGCTATCGATTTCGACCATGCGCGTCAAGGCGCTCCTGTAGTGCCTGGTTGATAGGTATAAACCCCCTATCAGGCTGGTAGTTGCAGTCCGTTGTGTGGGACTGGATGGGTATGAACCCCCCATCAGGCTGGTACGGTCCGTTGTGTGGGACCGGATGGGTATGAACCCCCCATCAGGGTGGTAATGGCGGCTTATAGTTCAGGTGGCCCATGCGCCGGCTTCTGGGGAGTGATTCTCTGTGTCGGTAAATGTGGACCTTTCTGGGATGGTCATCCGGGTTGCCGGAAATCTGGTTTGCTGTTCATCCAGCTTCGTTGGTTGCTGGGGATTCTTTATTACATTTTTTTTTTACTTTTGAGGTGGTTATCTGACTCTTGCTGGTTGGTCGAGTTGTTTCTCTTGGTGTTCGACTTTTGCTTGGTAGTCGATTTTTATTGGTTAAGGCGATGACTTAATCCTGCCTTTTTCTCGCGGTTTTATCTCTTTTTTCTCGCGATTTTCGATTCTGGCTTTTTCTTGAGCGTATGTCTTTTCTTTTTAATCTTTTTTTTATTACGCTGACTTTTGTAAAAGAAAGCAACAGATGCGGGAAATAAAATTTTATTCATCGGAAATTTTATTACAGCAGTTTTTTTTTATTTTGAGCAGTACAGACCCTAAGAGTCGTCGTCATCAGAAGGGGTGCGGTAAGGATATTGCTTGTACATGTGGTAGCGGAAGTCGAGTTGTTCCTGGACTTCGTCGTTGTAGTCCTCCTGGAACGCCGCCCAATCTTGCCGCATCCTCTGCTGCTCTTGGCGGATCTCATTTTGGCCCTCCTGAAGAGCCTGTATGCGAGCATCCTGGGTCTGCCGCCACTGGGTCTACTCTTCTCGCCACATTGCTATCTGGCCGAATTGCTGGCTTAAATAGTCCATGTGCTGGTGCATGCCAGCAAAGTCGTTTGTGTATTGTGGTGGTCGTTGCTGTCGTTGTTATTCGCTGCTCGTTGGTCGTCTTGTTGGGAGCTGGGGATACGGGCACATCCCGCATTGCTACTATTCCCTGGAGGTCCAGCTCAAAGTCCGGGGTGGGGTGCGGGCGGACCGGCCTCCTCGGCGTATCAGCATCCCCATGCTGACTAGCATCAGTCCATTGATGGGCTCAGGTCGGAGGTTGCGGGCCAGCTCTTCCCGGCCAGGGCATCCCATTCTCTCTGCCAGAGGGGTGATGAGGGGAGCTACGAGGATGGCCCCCGTGGATCTGCTCCCGAAGTCCTTCAGGGCCCTCAGGAAGAAGTACCCTGGGTTGCAGCGCCTCCTTTGGTGCATGCAGTAGAGAGCAAAGAGGTCAGGGAGGGATATCTTACCCTGGCTCTCCTTCCTCCCATGGAGTGTGCCTGCCAGCAGCTTGTGGCAGATGTGGAGGGCTGGTTGTAGTGCGGATCCCCTCATTAAGGTGGGCAATGTGGTTGCCCCTGTGAGGTCTTGCCACATATCTGCAGAGGTGAGATGGGCGGGCCGAGAGCAGATGGCCTCTCGGTATTCCCGGGTTAGGGCCTCCTCGGGCCGGATGAATCCAATGGCCACATTGAATTCCTCCAAGGTAGTGGTGTGGTATTGCCCACCCATGTAGTAGTTGACCATTTTGGTGGGTTGCATACCTGAGGCCATAGAGGGGATCTCAACGAGAGAGACCGAGGCCAGGAACTCGTGTACTGCTTCGGGGTACACGTATGTGGGTGGGGGTTGTAGTAGAAAGCCCCACCCAATGCTGTCAATGTGGGCCCTTACGTCCTCTTCCCATCCAAATTCGGCCAGAATGCTGAAATCCAGTGTCAGCATTGAGTGCCACTGGTAGCTTCTAATGTTATCCAGGCGGGCCTGGTGCTGTGGTTGAAGCTGAGAAGGATCTGGAGGTGGTGGTGGTGCCGAGCTGCTAGCACCAGCGGTTGCCCTTCTCTTCCTGGAGCTGCCTCTGTTGAACATCTTGAGTGGTGAAGGCTTGGAGGAGTAGAATGGGAGTTCTGGGGGCTCTGGAGGCTTAGGAGGCGAGGAGAGTTGTGAGGAAACCCCTTCCAGCGCCGCTCCTTATATAGGATTTTTGTCCAGGTCGA